>JBAMBL010002043.1:0-190048 GCA_037043405.1 Drosophila subquinaria
TTTTCATTTCTCAATATAATAAATAAGAATTTATTCTAATATTTACTTTTATTTTATTAAAGCTACTTATACCCTTTTAACTAAATGATCTTCCCTAAATTTTTGCCCTCCATTCTAAAATGATCTTTCCAAGGTTCCAACTCTCATAATTCATCCACGCCTCTGAATACTCTTTGTATCCCTCAGGACAAGCCTTTTGTTTGATCTTGTGAAAGCCTCACAGTAGTTTTAACCAAGCCCCATTATCACTTACCACATGTTGTATTTACTTCCCCCCCCCCCCAATGCCCCAAACTACCAAACTAATCCGAATTTCAACACACACACACACACATGGACAGACAACGCTTATTAAAACCTTTCAACACGCGCCAAATGTCATAATAAATTTCATTGAAAACAACAAGAAAATTTCAAAAGAAGTGCGAAGGGGGATCCTAAAAACACCCTCGCATTTAGTTAAAGCGATTCGAGGAGTTCCCTTAGAGAATGACAGAGCACTTTTGATATGATATTACACAATAACAATAAAGGCGATCGCCGATAAGGATCACTGTGTGTAAAGAGCAGAGAATAAAAGAGAGAGGGAGATATTGAGGACACGCCACTCGAGAAATTAAGAGACGCCTTAAACGCAACGTTTAGCGGACAGCAATGCGGGGTAGGGGTGGAAACTTGGGGTAGGGACAGATCAGGGATAGAGTCAAGGGTAGGGGTAAGTGTAGGAGTAGGGGTACACAGAGAAAAATAGTATGGTATTCCGGAATAATATCACGCCAATGTGGTGTCAGAAGTTCGGTAATTTCGATTATATAAAACAATCTTAAAAAATATTTTAATTTTATCATATAATAATTTTAATATATTTATAATAATTATTTTCGATTTTTTTTTGAATTCCTAGTGAATGTACTTTAGAGTGGGTCAATTTGTATGGAGCAAAAATAAATTGTTTTCGATTTCAAGCGGTTGTCAGAATTGTAATCTACGACGAATTCTAAGAAGATTTGCCCAAGATTTACTCAGTCACTTTGCCTATTTAGTATCGATGTTTTTATGCAAGAACTTGATTTAAGTACGAATTTTCAATTTCTTCTTTGCAAATATTTTGACTATCGGTGAACTATATCAATTTGTTTTATGCAAAATCAAATGTTTTCTGTTATATGACTATTTTAATGCTTAATGGTTGCTATATTATTCGCATAGACATAAAAGATGCATGCTATGATCAATAATTTTAAACGTGAATTTTAAAATGTGTTTTTTTCAGTGTAGGAGTAGAGGTGGGGGTAGGAGTAGGGGTAGTCCAGCCAACACCCGCGCCAAGATCGGTAACAAAACTCGAGCAAGGAACAATTGCCTGGCTAGGGTTATGGTTATGGTTAGACATAGATATAGGGGCCAAGGGAAAGGGAAAAGGGAAGGGCAATCAGAGGTAAGAGAAAGGCAAACCAGGACCAAGGACTAGGGGCAGGAAGCGTGCCAAAAGTGCGTTGGTCAAACAGATAACATTGTGCTGGGGGATGATAAAAGTAATAATAATGCTGATGTTGAGCATGAGGATGACCACATGATGATGACCACGATGATGATGATGATCACGATGATGATGATGATGATGCTGTTGAAAATACTTGGAAAGGTGTTTGGGCCAGCCTCGAGTGGCATTTAGTCCAAGTGCATTGACAGACGCCTACACAATGCACAATTCCGAGCAGTTGCTAACTCCGAGGGTAGCTACTATAGTTTTGTTCGCCAGCCCGAAAAGGGCGACTATCATTAATCACATGACGCCCAAAGAGACAAAAACGTTTCAAATAATTTTGTATTTTTCTTTTTTTTGCACCTGGAAACGCTTGTGGGCGACCAGGTCAAATTGGGTCGCCGTTTTTGGCAGTTTGAACTCGACGGCAACTAAATTACTCAACAACATATATTTCTGTCTTTGTCTCTATGGCTGTCGCTGCCGTTGCACGCGTCATTTGACAATGCACAGTGTGCAGAGTGAGAGAATGAGACAATTTCGAAAAATTGTAAATAGACTTGATGACTTTATTTAACTTTTATTGCATTCTCCAAAGCATTTCTGGCTTTTGTTCATTTGCCGTCCATTGTCTGCACATTTGGCACACTCGACACACACAATTTTGCCAGCCATTGTCACAAAATAGTTAAACAATTTCCTTCGTTTTTCACATCTTCAATCTCTCAGCAGCAATTGCAAGCGACCAACGCCTGCAATTGCCAAAGGCCAGGACAACAAATTTCATATGGAGTTGCAACAGAAATAGCTTGATTTTTGTAGTACTTGGAGAAGAAAGATCTAGAGCATAATTTGGTATGCTAATTTATCAGTTAGCTATGTAAGTTAATCTGACAATAAACATTTAATATTATTTGCTTGAGTTTAACGTAATTTTATCAGCATTAATTAGTAACCATAACCGTAGCCGTTAATCGGTATTAAGCGATTGAAAATGGTAACCGTAACTTAAGCCGTAATCGAATCAAATAGTTAATAAATAAATAAATAAAAAATAAAAACATTTTTATTTTACCGATACCGAAAAATCTAAATTATTCCAACCGGTTTAACCGTTAAGAAGCCGATTCATACATAACGGTTAATTTGGATATGGTCAAAAATAAATTTTAATTACGTCATCGTTTTTTAAAAATTGATTTCATTTTTATTTCTGACATATTTTAATTTTATATTTTGATCTCAAAAAAGAATCTACATATTTGAATATTTCTTTTCAAATTTATTTATATATTTTTTTGTGAGCCGAAATCATAGTGGTATTTCGAAATCTAAGTATTCAAAAAACTTGTTACCCTTAAGTAACCGATATACATAAATTTTGCATAGCCGATAACTGAAAACCTAAAAGCGAGCTTAACCGAAACCGTAACTAAACCGATATTCGCTTCGAATCGATACCCTGAATAGTTTTTTATTTAAATTAACATTTTAGAAATGTCAACAAAATATATAAATGAATTTATTTAAATTAGAAACAACACAAGTTTTATATTAATTCACAAATTTGAATTTAGGTCGAGTTTTGAATATAATTTCAAATTTAATTTAAGCTGTCAAACTATAAATAAAAGTGTTAATTTCTCGTTAATTGAATAATATACTACCTCCGATGATTCCTTAAATAACAATTCACTCGGAACACAGGAAATAAACTGATGCTGTGTGAATAATGAATACAACTCAGAGACTCGTCGTATTCATAGCGTTGCAAGTCGGCACAATTGCAATTAAAAACGCAAATTTGCCACTGTCTTAATTTAAATAAATTAAATTTTATGACACTTGCAGTTGCAGTTCGATGTGGTTTTCTGGTTCGTCTTCTTCAAATAGCGCCTTTAATTGGCTTCATGTGCACCGCCAGAAACAGTTTTGAGTTTTGTGAGTGTGAATGAGAATGAGTTAAGTTCAGTTAATCATTAAATGGCCCCATCAAGTGTGGGAAGAAATAACAGATTGCAGATTTTGACCCAAAACAAGAAAAAACAATAAAAATTTAAATATAACTATTAAAATAATGCTGTTCAGTTATTCCTTTTTTTTATGAGAAATAAAGAATTAAAATTAAAATAAAGAATGAAATTAAATTTTCAGTTTGCGTGTCAGTTGAAAGAGATTTCCTGTTTTACGATTTTAAAACCCCTTTCAATCCATTTTATGTCTCTGCTCTCGTTACTAATCCAATTGCAAAATGTTATTCACTAATTAGCACAATACATTATGTACTATTTTATATCCGAAGAATCGCAGTAGCCACTGACCATAACCATTGCCCATATCCATATCTAAAGCCATATCCATGGTCATGGCCAACAATAATCATAATAAGTATCTACGCCCAGTTAGCACTTGGCTTGAAATTAAAGTCCCTCTTGATTATGGCAATCATAAAATGTATATTTGTTCGCTATGATGATGAAGCTTTCTATTAACGCGATTTGGCTGCTAAGATCCCAAGCTGATAGCCAACTTTATCTTAGCCTGGCTCTTACACTGCTCGTAACAAGTCTTGATCGTTGCTGCCATAATGCACCGCCCCCATCTGCCTAAAGAATTTTACTGTCAGTTTAAGACTTGACTTCCGCACAGTGGTGCATTACCTAACATGATTTGTTGAAATCTGTTGCTAGAGATGATTTGAGATATGAAAAAAAATGAATTGTTTCCATAATCTTTCTGTATTTTAAAAGAGTTATACATCTAAAGAGTTTATCATTTTAGACAAGCACAGTGGTGATTTACCTAACACAATTTAATTGAAAAAAACTTTGGTTAGAATAAGTAAGAAAATAAATTTTAAATTAATTAATTCATTATCTTTTTGTCTTTTAAAAGAGTTATACATCGAATGAGTTTATCATTTAACAGAATAGTGTTGTATATTTAAAATAATTTATAACGATGAATTATTTAATGTGTAGAACTATTTACATCTGCCTACAAATTTTAACTTTCAGTTTAAGACTTGACTTCCGCACAGTGGTGCATTTTAAACATTATTTATAGAAATCTGTTGTTAGAGAAGATATGAAAATAAATTATAAATTAATTTTTCCTTTATCTTTTTGACTTCTAAAAGAAGATTATCTTTTAACAGAAAAGTGTTGTAAATTAAATTTTTTGCAATTTTACTGTCACTTCCTGAAAGATATTGAAATCTGTTCTTAAAAAAAAGAAATATTATTTATTAATTATTCTTTTGTCTATCTGTTTTTGAAGAGAGTTACATATCTAATGACTTTATCACTTAAGAGCTGACATCCGCACAGTGGTGCACTACTTGACAAAACTTTGTAGAGATCCTTTGTTAAAAGAAATTATAAATGGAATATTTCCAATTTATCTCAATGCCGCTTTAAAGAGTTATACATCTAAAGAGTTTATAATTTAAGATAAAAGTGCTTTAGATTTAGAATAAATTAATATGAAGAATTATTTACATTTTGGTCAACAGGATGACGATTTATTAAAGTGGAGCATAATGGATATATACATGTTAAAAAAATCTTTATATTGCTGTAATATAAATTAAAGACAATCCATTAAATACTCCATTTTAATAAATTTAATAAAAGAACATATATTTACATATATGTATCTAACATAATAAATATCATACTGTGATATGCTCTCGGTATATTTTTAAAATTATAAATATATCAATATAAATATAGCATAATAAATACTTCCTAAATATTAAAAAAGAAAAATATATGATTTTCAATTCAAAAATGTTTCATCCCATTTTAACCATATATCGCACCAGTGTGCGGCAATTGCATATGACTAAATTACAATAGGCAATGGCATAATGTAGCATTAGCTGGCAAGCCATAATGAAGTAGGCGTTGCTTTTGGCTGCCTCAACATTAACATTCTTCGAATGGCAACAAGTTGTGGCAAGTATCTACGAGTACCTACGGCTGGTTCCGTTGTGTGTTGCAATCACAAGATGCGACTGCAGAGACATTGGGGCATAATGAGGAGCCCAGAACAGAACAGAACAGAGCTGTAAATTAAGTTCACAAATAATATGCACTAAGAGGCGGTGGCAGCCACGCCCACAACCTCCACTTGCCATGCTGACGATTGCATGTTGCAAGTTGCAAGTTGCTGCTGCTGCTGTTGCAAGTGGCTGGCAAGTCGCATGCAAAGTGGTTGGTGGCAGCCACAGCGCCACTTTTGCGCTTCGTCAGACGCAGACACTTCGTTATAAAACAATTAAATTCTGCTAACGTGCAGCGAGAACAAAAAATTAAACACACAAAAAAAGGCAAAGAAAAATATATTTAAAAGCCAATGCAACAATGCAAAGAGGCGAGCAAAATATTTACAAAACAAATTTATAATTAGTGTGGCCAAGGCAAACGAGCTTCTTGTTTCCCACTTGCCGCCTTCCCAGCTCACTCTCTTTTCCCGGGCTATGTCCCTTGCCAGGAAACGGGAAGTTGCAACCGAGTTGAGTTGCGTTGTGTTTGCATGCTCGACCTTTTGGTATAATTTACAAATTGGCTCAGCCCCGAGACCGTGTCCAGAACCAGACCTCGATGGCAATGCAATGAATGCTAATTGATTGGACGGTTAAAACATACCCTGTACATATGCGAATGATTAAAGAGGGCATGTTAAATTATTCAAATTTAATTGTCAGTCATTTATTTCTTAAGAATATCAACTAATGGGTATCCTCTAGTTCATCAGAGAGGTTTTATTAAGTTATTTAAACTAAATTGAAGCAACAGTCAGAGTAAAAATATCATTTACTATTTAAATATATCAAGTTTATTCAACTAATGGGTATATTCTAGTTCAACAGATAGGTTTAATTAAGTTATTGAAATTAAATTGAAGTAACAGTTAGAGTCAATTCATACCTTAAATATCATTTACTATTTACATATATTAAGTTTATTCAACTAATGGGTATCCTCTAGTTCATCATTACACTCCTATCCTTCACTTGTCTACTTTGAAGGGCGACATGAATATTGCATAATGTTGATTCGAGCACCTCTAATACTCATTGTTAATGTGAAACACCTGCATTTATTGACTTTCAATCGAAACATTGTCGAATATCTCATTTAATTTTTATTTTTCTGACGTTTTTGTGGTTTTTATTTTGTTATTCCTTTTTGTCGAGTATTTGCAGTTGCATTCATTAAACACACGCAAATGCATTATGAGTATTACTCATGAGTTGTTCGTGCAATTTAAGGTCAATATGTCCATCGATTGGGCAATACCAATAACTAATACCTATGAGCACTATGGTAATAATGCATTCCGTTTGAGGGTTCCACCAAATGACTCACTGAGCTCTGTTGTAATTTTGCATTTTAACTGGAAATACTTGAAGTTTTTATTTGTAGAAAAATATGTTATAACTTTTTTCTTAAAAGATTAACAACCCAAAGTTTTGAAAAGAAAATGCTATTACAAACTTTATGAAATTTGAAAGGGGAATGCATATAAAAAATAAATCATAATCAAAATAATATTTTGTATGGAAATCGGTTGAGTTTTGACAAAGCTTTGAGAGTACATAAAAATTTGAAAAGATTTAAAAAAAAAATAAGTTTTTAAATAGAATTAAATTTGAAAGCAGAACGAACTTAGAGGCCATGATCAAAATGGCATTCCTTTTGAATACCGACTCAGATTTGAAAAAGTTTGAAAGTTTGAAGTGCATTATTTAAATTAAATTTTAAGTTTTGTTTTAATAAATTCAATCTATTTATGAAATATAAAGTTAATTAAATGTTAAAAACTGAGAATTATAATTTTCGATAAAGACAGCTTAAAATCGATATAAATTATTTAAACATAATTAATGAAATTTGAAATTAAGATTCCAATTCAAAATCGAAATAGATTGAAAATTAAAAGCTATTCTTCATTCAATGATCAGAAAATTTTCTTTTAAATATCTTAAATTTTCTTTAATTTTTTATCATTCAGATAAATGATAATATATCAGTAAACAGTTAAGATATAATGCTCGTTTTTAATACACTCAGCATAATTGGAGTTTCTCTAGATGAAAGACAAGAGTGGCAAGTAATTAAAAACTGTAGCTTGTTGAAATAAATATTTAGTTTAGTTTAGATATGCAGCTGTAGCTCGATAATACAATTTATGTGTAGGAATGCCCCTCTTGTCTCTGGAGTGGGGCAACAAGTGGTTGCAGTTGCACTTGAAGTTAAACTTGGAGTGGCAGTTGTAGTTGTTGTTGGGGTCCATTCAGATTTAGTGGTAAAATGCAGGAATGGTAAATGTAAAATGCAAGCATGCATATTCATGTCGTCAGTTGAGATGCCAACTGTGTGCCAACTGAACTGATAAATTAAGCAATCCTCAACTTAAAATTGCAATTGCATTGCAAATTTGTGGCAAGAAAACGCGACTAGAAAGTCGCTTGCAAATGGCAAATGGAAAACAGAAAATGGCATTGGCAATAGAAATAAATTTATGCCTCGTACTCGTTAGTTTTGATGTCTTTGATGCCACCTGACAGACAGACAGACGGACGGACAAGATTTAAATGTGAAAATGCCACAATTGGCCCACGACCCGTCACCTTAAAGCTATAATTCTCAGTTGCAATTAAAACGCAACTCAATGAATATTCAAAGTTCTTAGCCCAGAAAGTTGAGGCTGGGAAATTGACAATTGGGGGTCGACATGTGAGAAGAGAAAAACAGGCGCCAAAAGATTTATGCCAATTACAATGTAAGTAAGTAGCCTGAGACTGAGACTCAAACTGAAACTCAAAACTGAAACTGAGACAATCTATTTACACTTTACACTTTACACTCGTATGCAAATTGTGAAAAGACTCATAAAATAAACAGCGAAATTCTTGTGAAATCGTCGTCATTGTCGTAATTACGGGCAATTTTCCATGAATTTATTAACAGCACAGTCAGTACACAGTTTAAAAGCTACAGTGAAACCTGCCAGTTGACTGACTCTCACTCTGACTCTGACTGACTACAAACAAACAGACCATAAATAGTATAAATTTCCACATGACACGCGATGATTATGCACATTTAATGCAAACACAAGTGAGTTCGGGAAATGGGAATAAAAAGGGAATCGGGAATGGGAAAACGGGGAAACGGGGCATCATCAAGCTGCATCTTCATTTGCGTATGCGATCGCGTTTTTGTCTTGGGGCAACAACTTGCCCCAAACCACTTGCCACACAGCTGGCAACATTTTTAATTGCTCAAAGCCTAAGCGACAATGACAACGAAGGCCAGCGGAACAGCCCCCCAAGTCTCAGATCTCAATTCTCAGCTCACAGTTCGCCAGAGTCGGAGAATCATTCTCATTCCCATTTCCATTCCCATTCCTATACAGATAGTCCAAATCGCAGTGCCTTCATTTGGCGAGTCGTCGGCATTCTATTGATAGCAAAGTGTGGGTCATACACTGAGAGAAATCAAGCTGCACTGCAATTATGTACTTAAAAATCATACCTGATATAAACATATATGAGTTACTTAAATGAGCATACAAATTCTTTAATGTGATGATCATTTTATGAATAAAAAGAATTTTAGATTGATTTAAACTCTAGATATACTAGAAATTAGTACAAAAAATGTTTGTGTAAATTTGGATATCAGATTCGGAACGTTTTTTTACAGCGAATAAAATTTGAAAGGAGTTGATCTCTCAGCTGATCTCTGAATATACTCGAAATTATGAAGAAAATTCTTGTAATAAATTTAAAACTCAGTTCGAAACGGTTTTTTACAACGATTTTTTATAGTTTTAAATAAAAAATTGTAAATCCACATTTTTAAATACCCTTATTTTTGTCAATGACTCCGCCTGTTTAGATTTTTCAGATGATTATGGATTTAGTATTATTTGAAATTGGAGCTCAGATTCGAAATGGTTTTTTAAGATTCTATATACGAATGTCGAAAAATATTACTTAGAATACAAAAACTCGGAAAAAAAAATTAGGAATAGAATAATTAGGAATCCAAAATTACGAATCCGAAATTAGGAATACAGTTATAAGGAATCCAAAACTAGGAAGGCAAAAATTGGGAAAGCAAAAATAGGGAAGAAAAAAATTGGGAAAACAAAAATTAGGAAATGCCGAAATCAAAAATATTTTATTAAAAATCGCGCGATTTTAGCATTTTTATTAAATTCGAAAGAATTTAACCAATGACAGGAAAACCAAAAATATTTTTCAAATTTTTTTTTCCTAATTTTTGTACTCTGAATATTTTTCTTAGTTGAAATTCCTTATTTATGATTCATAATTTTTTCTTCCCAATTTTGGACTCTTAAAATTTTCTTTTGGCGTTTTTTTCTTCTTTTTTAAAATTTCTTTAAAAAGTTTCGGAATTTTTTTGAGGTACCTTTTTCAATATAAAGATTTTCTTGAATCTGCCTGGTTAAAATTCCCAAATGGTTCTTGATTTGTGCCTAAATCTAGAAAAAATCGATTTTTTTCTAGTAAGTTTAAACTTAATTTTAAGTTTTAATACTTTACATACATTACTTTAGCAAGTTCCATATTAGCGACATATCATGTTTAAAAAGTTGCATTTATAGGTACAAACACTCTTTATAATTTCGCTCTGTGTACCTCCCCCCTCTTCTTCTTCTTCGTCTTCTCATTCAGCATTTCGTGTCATGCTCCGGGCTCATCTGCATGCTCATATCTTCGTCATCTTCGGCCAAGTTACAATGCTCCAGTTGTGCCCCGCTCATTCCAGCCGGGTGTCTGTTTCTTATTAGCTCGCATTTGCGCTTTGCACGCGCTCCGAGTACACTACATAGTGCCCAAGTCAGTGGGCAGGGAAAGGGCAGAGAAAGGGGGTGTGTGCTTACTGGGCAATCAGTAGGCAAAAATTCCATGAATTAATTTCAGTTTTGCATGTTGTTATTTATTAAAATTTTATTTTGCGTTTCTCTTTCATAGCTGCCGCTTTTCATGACGCTTCATGACGCTTCTTTCCATACCCTTTGTGCATGTTGTTGTGTCTTTTATTCAGACTCGTATGCTGAGCTAGTTATTTTTCATAATTTCTTTTCGTGATTCTTATCAGTGGGTTGTCTGTCTGTCAGAGTGTTTGTGTTTGATGTTTGTGAATGAAAGATGGGCGAACTTAAACTATTATTTCATACACATCCAATCTGTGCTAAAATTTATCATATATCCATCCTATAAAACAGAATACTTACTTTTTGTCTTAGATATTGCTTTCAAAATATGAAAAACTTTTGTTTGCTGATATTTATTTAAGTTTTTATTAATTTTTGTTGTTTTATTTTTTGTTTTAATACATTTTAAAATTCTATTAGTACGTGTTTTGTGGTTTTTAATTTTCTTTTTTATAATTTACAATTACAAATGTGTTTCTGATAAATTCAAAAAGTTGTCTTTATAAAGTTAATTTAAATTTAAATTAAAATGTTTTTTTTTAGTTTAGTTTAGTTTGTTTACTTGCCCATACAACATACAAAGTACTGCTAATTATTTTTTCTCTTTTTTTTTTGTTGTATTAATTTGTTGTTTAATTAAAATTAAAAATCATTCAATTGATTATCACAGTATTCACGAAGAAATAAATATGCTTAAAAGTTGATAATATGAAAATTTAAAAATACGTTTTTTTGTTTTTCGTTTTGTTTTTTTTTAGTGAAATTATTCGCTAGAAACTGTTTTACGTGACTTTAAAAAAACGTTGCAACCAGTGCGCAAAACGTTTTGGGTTAGACTGTAGTTAAATATTAATCATACGCCATGTAGAACACGCGACATTTAAATTCAAATTAAAAGCATTTGTCTCGTGCTTTTTTTTTGACACAAGGCAAATGCTTTAATTTGTCTGCTCCAAAAATATTGGTGTTCAAGTGAACCGCGGAACTAGTTCCAATTTTGAGTTCACTTGAGCAGCTACTTTTAGAGCTATATTCCCATTTTTTGCTCTTACTTAATTTCATTATAATTAATTACAATAAATATCGATAATAGTTAACATAAACAAACCACATGGTTGTGTGTGTAGGTGTGTGTGTGTGTTTGTAGGTGTGTTTGATTGGTTGTTCGTAACCGAATCATAGTGAAGAATTAAGCTACTATTTGATGTGTTTGCGACTTTGAACCTGCAATGAAGAGCAAAAGTAAAGAGACAACGTTAGCAAATTGAAAAGTCGCATTTTAAAGATAATTTTTAAAAATAATAAACGTAATTGAAATTATAATTTTAACAAATCTAATAATTCAAAGAATAAATATTTAGATTAAACTAATTTAAAATATTAAAAATTTAAATGAGCGAAAATTTTAAATTTTCAAAATATAAATGATTTGATGATGATGATATAAGAACAAATTTCTTCTTGCAAACTAAATTTGAAAAAAAAAAACAACATTCATGAACTAGTTCTAAGTTTAAATATTGTCAGTTTTGAATTAGCTGTAAGCTAAAATATTTAGAAATGTTTAAAATGTTTTGAAAATCTAGAAACTGTACTAGCTGCAGTTCAAAATTTTAAAATATGATATTCAGGTTATAATATTAGATATTTTAAAAAAATAAATAAGAATTTTTTTTTAATAATTTCTAATTAAATTGAAGCGCAAAGTTTCTAATTAAAAT
The DNA here is from genome assembly GCA_037043405.1 of Drosophila subquinaria. NCBI lineage: Eukaryota > Metazoa > Arthropoda > Insecta > Diptera > Drosophilidae > Drosophila > Drosophila subquinaria. The sequence continues at coordinate 12,187 of JBAMBL010002043.1, forward strand.
TGCTGAATTCAATTTCGTAATGAAAACTTATAGTTGCTGATAAAATTTCAAATGCTTTAAGGAATTAACCAGTTTAAATTTGAAATTTAAAAACTTACGATGTGAACTTAACAAACTAATAATTCAATGAAAAAATGTTTAGATTTATGTATGTGATGAATTAAATTGAACTTATTTAAAATATTCAAAATTGTAAATAAGCGCGTATTTTAAACTTTCTATTAATTTATTTAAATAATTTCAATTTCTAATTTTATTGAATAAATATTGGAATAAATTTCTTGTTGCAAACTAAATTTGAAAAGTTTTAGATGTAAAGAATTAATTGAAACTAAAATTCAATTTAAAAATATAAGTTTTAATTTGATAATGAAACTCGAAAATGATTTAAATTCTTAAAAGCTTAAAATAAAATCTAGAAGCTTAAATTCTTAAAAATTTAAAAAAAAAAATATTATTTATTTATATTGGTATAAATAATTGTTTTTGTATACAATTTTAAAGAATTTAATTCTATAAAACATTTATAGAAATAAAACAATTTAAATAAATAATTTTTTTTTTTATAAATTTTTTTTAGAATTTAAACTTCTAGTTTTTATTATCAGATTAAATTCCTGAATTAGAATTGTAATTATTTTCAAGTTTCATTATCAAATTTCTAATATTTCTAAGAATCAACTAGTTTAAGTTTGAAATTAAAATGGATTCGATTGCAAAATTTAAGCCAAGTAAAATATCAAAATAAAAGTTAACAATTTCTCAATATTTATTTAGAAGTTGTATTTAAAAGTTGTACACACCTGCTTTTAGTTAGTTAAAGTGAGCGTCGTTTTGTGTGTCCTCTGTTACCTTCGTGTCCATTGCACTGTCTATGTCCCCATTAAAGACTCCCACTACCAAATTCCTCTCTAGTGCAACATGTAGGGCGACGACTCGTCGTCGTCGGCGCCCGTGGGACTGTCGAGGGAGGGATTGATGCGCTTCTCCTTCTGGCGGCGATTGCAGAACCAGACGCGCACCACTTCCTTCTCCATGCCCAGGCGATCGGCCAGCTGGCTGATCTCCTCCGACGTCGGCTTCTGGTTAGCCATAAAGGCCTTCTCCAAGGCCCCTCGGATCGTGGTCTCGATCGAGGTGCGCTTCTTGCGTCTCCGGCCAATGATCTCCGGTGTGCTGACCGTGGCCTGCAACGCGGCCGGATCGAAAACGCCGCCCGTGGCCTGAATTGTGCGATCGGCATCGTCCAGCCATTTCTGGAGCAGCGGCTTCAGCTTGCACATGTTCTTGAAGCTGAGATTTAAAGCTTCAAACCTTGAGATGGTCGTCTGGGAGAAGTCGTTGCCATAGAGTTTGCCCATGGCCAGACCCACGTCGCCCTGGGTGAAGCCCAGCTTGATGCGACGCTGCTTGAAGGTCTTGGCGAACTGTTCCAGCTCCTCCAGATCGGTGGTCTCCTCCGGCGACGGCTGCTCCCCGGCGGCACGTGCCGCTGCCGCACTCGCCACCGTCTTGGGCTGCGGGGGCGTGGCCAGGTGCGTGCCACTTGTGGGCGTGCTGGGCGTCAACATGCCGCTCAACTTCAAACTGGCCGCCGAATTTGGTGGCGTTATTTGCAGCGGATGATGCAAATTGTGCTGATGTTGCTGCTGCTGATGCTGCAACTGTTGCAGTTGTGGCAATGGTGAGCTGTTGGGACTACGTGGCGCCGGACTCCGGTGGCAATGTGGCGTCGAGCTTCTGGGCTGCGACTTGCACAGCGACGACAGCGACTCCTGTTGCTGCTGCTGCTGTTGTTGCTGCTTCTGCAACGCCTGCAACTGCTGCGTGGCCTGCGCCAATGCCTGCAACTGGCTCTGCATGAGGAACTGTGCGGCCGCCACCTGTGTGGCCAGTGCGGGATCATCCTGCGCCAAACCCAACGATCCACTTCGCAGCAACTCCATGTAACTGTTGAATTGCTGTTGCAGTGCCACCTGGCGTTGTTGCAACAGCTGCTGGAACTGCGCAAAGTCCTGCGGCGAAATGGCGCCCGCCAGCAGCGGATTGCTCAGGCCCAGATTCGCTGCGGCGGCGAATTGAGCCTGTGGCGAGTTGAGACCCGGCAATGTGAGCAGCGGTTGCATGCCACCTGCAACTGCTGCTGCTGCTGCTGCTGCAACCACTTGCGAGGGTGGCAACACTGGCGACATCAATGGCGCCACTGGCGACGGAATTTGCAGCACAGTGGAAGGGGGCGACGCAGTTGCCGTTGATTTGACCGAATTCGCCGGACTCTGCGTGCTGTGCCGCGAGTTGTCGCTGGTCAAGTTCAAGGCGCCGCCATTGGCGTCCTCGTAATCCTCGTCCTCGTTCTGCTCCATTTTGTACACCTGATGGCTGTGGTTGCTGTTATGACTGCTGTGATTGCTGTGGTGCTGATGCTGACTGGGATGATGATGGTGCGCCGGATGCGGCTGCAGCGACAACAGTTGCCGCTTCGCCTGTTGCTGCGTCAACAGCAACGCGGGACTCAACGGCGAGCGACAACGATCGCTGGAGGTGCCGACACTCGAGTTGTTGTCATCACAGTCCGATGCTGCAAAGGAATAGGGGGAGAGAAAATAACAAAATGTTGAAATACTGCTTGTGATGGGAATAAGAAATAAAGAGAGAGAAGCACAGAGACAACTTTGGGGAGAAACACGGCAAAAACGCAGGGAGAATCGGAGAAACAATCGGTTGGACAATTGAAAACTAAGAAGAGAAGAAGCAGAACCTTAGATAGAATCTGGAAAGTAAGGCAAAAACTAATTGACACACGATTAATAGCCTTAAAGCTTTTTAATTAGAAGGCTGGACAATGGAAAACCAAGAAGAGAATCGCTGAAAGAACCTAGGATAGAATCTAAAAAGTTAGGCAAAAACTATAGAAAGTACTGTCTATGGATTCTTAATCTTAAATGAAACGAATAATGTAATTGACATACTATTAATCACTTTAAAGTTGTTAAATTAAAAATGTTCTAGAAGCGTTGAACGAAAATTAATTGAAAATTAATTTTAACTTCAAGTATTTTTATATATTTTATTATTTTTACAGCAAATAAAACTTTTTTTACTATATTGTATATTATTTTCTCAATTTTTTTAAGGAATCGCATTCTCTAAAGCAGTGGTTGTCACGAAATCTGAATTCGGGAGTACAACAATAACAATAACAACTACAACAAGATCAACAGCGAGTCTTTTGTGCGACTTCACACCGCCGATTAGGCAGAAAAATAGTTACGAGCTGTCGCTGCTCCCGGAGCCACTGCGTGCCCACCGCTGCTTTAAAGAGTCTGATTAGCTCCCAGATTCCCATAGTTATATAAAGATATTATATACCCTATAAAAAGCTATTGTCTGTAGCATAAATAATTTAAAAAAAAAAAAATATTGTGGTAAAAAAAAAAAAAAATTGAAGTACAGTTGATATTTCCATAATTCGAACTTCTAAAACTCGAATTTCTCTCTAACTCGAGTTAATGGAGTGGCCGTAAAATTAATAAACTTAAGAAAAAGAACTCAATAAGTCGAATATCTCCATAACTCGAACCTTTTCTTTGGATAATGTTGATTCGAGCTAGGGAAGTTTGACTGTAGTTTATTCTACGCTAAATTAGACACTCTGTCGATTTTACTTAATACAAATACAAATGAAATTATTATTAAACTCAAATATAACTCTTTTCAGTTGTTAAATACTGTCCGAATATCAGTTTATCAAAGGTTCCCCCAAAAACTTTCAGCTAATGTGAAATTAAATGCCCAGTTCAGCCCTTTCAACTTATCATGCAATGTCCTTTGCATAACTTTAGCATACAGAACGAATACGTTTGCATAATTTGGTTTCAATTTCATAGTCCGATGATTTTTGTTGGGTGAAAGGCTTTCCACGTGGACCACACACAAAAACACCCAGAGAGAAATGAAGTAAGAGAGAGAAAGGGAAGAGAACGAAACTCACTTAGCTCATATTATGCCAAAACTGTTAGTTTACATAGTTAGTTTCACCTTTGTGCATGGCTATACATACAAACAAACATCCGTCTATACATCAAATGGATTTCTCATGTTTTCTTTTCATTTTGGCTGCTTTTAAGTGCCATTTTAGCATTTCAAATGCTTTGTATAAATTTGCTATTTGTATGCATTTTATTTATACACAAAAACGAAAGGTGAAAGGGGAAAATTGTGGGGTGGATGGGTGGACTTCATTCTGTCAATTGATTTGCAATAATATTTAAATGCGTCACAGTTGATTTTCATTTTTTGTATGCCACCCCCTTAAAACTCGCAATCAAAAGTTGGCTTAGCATATAACCCTTTTCAAATACAGTTGGGCCCCCTTTGAAGTGAACTTGAAATCTCAATTGTGCCATTTCCATTTCCCATTTCCCACACATTTCGTTTTTTTTCGTTTCCTTTTGGTCAGCTGAATTTTTGCATATGTTTGAGTTGTGGCTACTTTATGAGTTGTGTTTGAGGTTCAACTTGAGCTTCTGGTGGTTGATGCTACGTGAATTTGATGACTTATTCGCCCAAGTGGGTGCCCCACATGGTCCATCCATAGTCTTCATCATCTTGCTGCGGACTTTGCAGACTCCAATTTTTGCTTTTTTTTTCTCATATGCAATGCTGGGACTACGTGCGGCCATTTGGTATTCAGATGATGTGCAAATTCGATTTGTATGTGTTGTGTGATGACCACAAGTCAGGGGCGTAGTTGGAAATTGCATGGGGAATTGTTGTGGGAGTTTCTGGCAAAAATTTCATGTTACTGCGGTGGAGCACAACCGAGTTACAATAGTGTGGGCATAACTAGCGATATTTCTTTCTGGCTAAAAATGATAAATTTTACTATTCTAACTTAAATAGTTCCCGAGTTACTACAGTAAGTTTACTTATAGAGAGAGTTATATACTTGATATCGATATATTTCAGTGTCTTGAGTTGTGATAGCTGAAAAATTTCTGATTTTTCTGTTCCACGCCCTTCAGAAGTCGAGTTACTATAGTCAGTTTTATAATAGGAGTGGTTTTCTAAAGAAATTTCATATAATTTACAGTTTAAGGTTGGAATAAACGGATTAATATTTAGATTTTTGTCTTAGTCGAAATAGTTCCTGAGTTACCATAGTTAGTTTGCCTATAGAAAGGGTTGTAAATTGAAAACTGATATAATTCAGTGTCCTGAGTTGTGAAAGCTGAAAAACTAAAGATATTTCTTTTCTATTCCTAGTTAGTTTTATAATGAGTATGGTTATATAAAGACATTTCATATAATTTACAACTTAAGGTTCGTATAAACGAAATCTTATTCAAATTTTTCTCATTGCCCCAATAAAAGCTGAGTTACTTGAGGCTATCACACTAAAATCCCCATTTTTCGACGCCTCTGCTCATTTGGGCAACCAATAAAAAAAGCCAAATGGTCAGTTTGACTTCACATTTGTGTATCCTTGTGTGTGTGTGTGTGTGTGTGTGTGTGTGTGCTCCCACACTCGTGCATAACGGCATAATTTTTGCATAAAATATATGTAAATATGTGTTCAAGGGAGAGTTGAGCTCATGTGGGGGAAATCACAGCAACTGTGTCCCACACACACACACACATATGAGAATTCAAATCAAGCGAAATGCTGTCAATAATATAAAAGGTGGAGGCAGGAAAAAAGGTTCTATTATGGCCAAAAAGGGATACGTTCTGGACCAAGTCCAGGACCAGGACCAGGCCGTGACTAACGAAGTTCTTGGCACGTGGAACGTGGGCGTGAACATTACCCCAAAAAGAAATCTATAGACTTGATTATGATGTTGTTGCCATGAAATTTGTAAAGTGTGAATTGCAAATTTTAACGCAGTTCCAGTTAACAAAATAACGAGTTATGAATAATAATGAGCTGCGCTCAATTTATAAAGGACGCTCAGGGACTGTAACGATTATAATTTTTAAAATATAAACTATTAAATAAAAGTTATTTGTGGATTTTTATCAAAAAAATTATATGAAAACTTATTTTTCGATCTAAAGAAAATATTATAAAAAAATTTCAATTTGTGTTTATAATTTAACTCTTATTTTAAATTTTAATTTAAGAAATTAAAAATAAAAGTTATTTTTCTGTTTTTATTATAAAAGTTGAAAATAAGAATTATTCTTAAATTTTAGTTAAAAGTTGAACAATAAAAATTGACTGTACATTTTTTTTGGATTGAAAGGCGTGTAATAATTTTTACAATAAAAATTGAAAGATAACTTTCAATATTTCATATATCAATAACTGTTTAACTCTCTCTCTCAATTAAAACGCCCCAACAATTTCAATTTTGACTTTGCACCCTAAAAACCTCAATTAGAAACGCCCTTAAACGACACGACAATTGTCACCTAATGCAGTCAAGCGCAAACTACTTAAGAAGCTGTTAAGTCACACACACAACAACCACACACTCACACACACATAACACACGCACAAACATTTAATAAGACATCAAAATCAACTTAAAGATACACTCGATTTTTTCTAGCTTCTCATTTTCTTTGCTTCCCTAAATCACAGGCGATGCGACAAAAGTTTTGACAGCCATTGTATATAGTTACCTAACCCCACCCCTAATTCTAGCTATACATTTACCCCCCGCTCCATTTAGTTGTATGCCTATCCCTATCCCTATTTCAATCCCTAACCCTTACCCGAAAAAAAATAAAACCAGTTCACAGTTGCAGCGCGTGGCCAACGAGTGCGAGGCCTCAAATCTATTTGATGGCAAGGGTTGCTTTAAACTTCTCCTTTTCTCACTTCTCTCCCCCTCTCTCTCTGTCTCTATTCAGAGCTCTCGACTCATTGTGAAACTGATGCCATGGCAGATGTTTCCTCAGTTGGACCCAAAAATATAACATGCATCTATTTTTCAAAGTGGACAAATCGTAAATCTAGACAAGGGGTTTCTCTTTCCATTTCGGACAACAGCTGATGCTTCTAATGGACATCAATGGCAGTTGGGGGAGTTAAGAGTCGAATATAATATTATGGAGCACTTACCGTTCGACTGCAGCGGCGATGGCGAGCGAGACAGGCGACTGATATCTGAAAGAGATGAAAGTAAGCGAAAAAATTAGAGATGCAATTTAAATTATGAAAAATGCAGCAGAACAAAGTGAAATTATTTATCATATTAATAATTGTTATAGTTATAATATGTGATTAAAATTAAGCAATTAATTGGAAATCTATTTATGGAAATCTGATTCTTCATCACATAATTATTAATATGATTTATGCAATAAAATTGAGTTAAAATAAAATTTTTTAAAAATAGCAAACATAAAAAAAAATATTTAATTATTCCCCTTGCAAAAAGGGAAATTTAAAACTATTTTATAAATAAGTAAATATAGATTTTTGTTGGATTTGATTTTGCCCCGATTTATAGAAAATATATCATATATCATATCATAGCTTAAGGCCTTAGTTGCTAAAGCTCTTCGTTTACTTATAATTTTACATTTTCAGTAAACTGTTTATAAATAAATAAATACATGAAAAATATCATATTATTATAATAATGTAAAATAACAGTCATAAAATGATTTATAGCAAAAAAAAATGCACTTGAAAATTTTTTAACTATCAGAATTTTTTTGTTGGATTTGATTTCTTTGAATTCGCATCTCTCAATTTTAATTCCTAATTTCAAGTATAAAGTTGAACATAAGTTAAGCAAGAGATTGATGTCAAAAAGTCAGTCGAAATTTCCGTCTTAATTTAAGTTCATTTTAAGTTCAGTTGCAACTGCCACAGTTCTTGCCACACGGGGGCAGTTGCAAGATGCAGCACGACAACACGTAGCAGGCATAAACTGATCAAATTTTAAAACACAAAATTCCAAGAGCTCTACAAATGTTAAACTTAACGCTTTTCAAAAGGATATAGATAGAGAGAGAGGGAAATAGTGAGAAGAGGAGAGGAGGTTGCTTGCACCCAAAATCGATATCGATACATTTTAGCTAACTGACCAAATGGCCGCAGACAGGACACGATGCAGCATAAAAGGATATTTTTATGACGCTCGCCAGGGGTAAACACCTGGTCCTTGGAATCGTATACCTCTCTTCCTCTCTCACTCTGTGTCTCCCTGTTTAACTTGCTTTCAATTTGAATTTGAAATTTGTACGTCGCACATTTGTTGGCCACATTTTATGAGCAGATTGAAGGGCGCGTCTTCAACTCATTTTAAGTCAGCTGAACTTAAGTCAAGGCGACTTTGGCTAATTTATGAGTTTGTGGCAGCAACTTTGCTGCAATGCTTAGCTTGTGGCATGCAACTGTTAGTCGTTTTGGAGCTACAATGTCTGACTAAGCGAAAGGTTTTATCAATTTTAGGAGTGGGAATTTTTACTATAAATGATGTAGGAAATAATGTGATAAAAGCTTAACAATACTTATTATTTGTATAGGATTTATATTATAATTAAATGAAAATAAATCCATAAAATATGACAAAGAATCTAGTATTTTATTTTTAACATTAAAGCGTTCTTAAGAAACTCCTACACTAATAAAAAAAATCATGTTGTTCCCGACGTATTTTATGCTATATTTTTGCAACCTTTTACTATATTTTCTATAAATTTTGATATTTGTATATTTTTTTTATATACTTCGAGCGTTTTAATTGTGTTTACAGGGTGTTTAAAGCAAGTTTAATAAATTTGTATATTTAAAATGATTCTAAAATGATTTTGTTCTCTGCACGCGTGTACAATTCTGTATATCATGCTTGCTTTATCAAGCGATTATAAATTTAATCTTTTCATAATCATAAATCAGTTAGCCTGGATCAGGGAATACCCATGATTGGACCTCATAAAGATTAAAGACTTTGGAACTAACTGTTACATAAGATATGCATGTATTTGTACTTTATGCTGAATCATAATTCTTGTAACTCTGTTAAAAATATTATTCAGGAAATATCTTTAAATGTTGCTCAGTTAATTCTTAAGAAATCATAAATCGTACAACTCAATCTTTAAGATACAGCTACAGATACAGATACACTCACTCAACTTATGGCACACTTTTCACGCGCTTCTCTTTCTCTTTCTTCGTTTTCAGCTAATTAAGGCAACAATATGAGGCAGCAACTGTTGTTGTTGCCACACGACAAAAGTCAAGTGGTCTGGACTGAAAACTGAAAGATCTCTGCCGACAACAACAACAACAGCATGATGTGGCATATGCGCCGTAGCCTTTTGGCTGCTGTTGCTGCAACGCTGTTCACATTTTTGCCTCCAACTCTTGCCACCAAATTGTAACCCAATCATGTCGCAGGCACTTTAAGGCGTCGGCGTTGCAAACTAATTTTCAAAAACTGCGCGTTAAAATGCCACATAAATTATGTAACATATTTGTGTGTGGAAAAGTCACCCCCGCTTGTGGCAAGCAGAGAGGGGGGCAAGCAGCAAGCAGCGTGTGCCCAGCACGGGTCAAAAGAGCAACGTTTTCATTTTCATTTGTCAATTTTGGAAATGAAAATTTCACAAAAATTTTACAAATGCAAAAACCACAAGCACCCTCTGTGAAAATGGAAAATGGCAATGAGGAGGGGGTGGGGGGAGGGGGAGGGAAAAACTCACACAGCGGGTGGCGAAGAGAAAAGAGCGAATGCTGCAAGTTGCGAGCAAAGTATCCATGAGATACTTTTGCACAATTAGTCAATGACCTCGACCGTTAAGTGTGTGTGTGAGTGTGTGTGTGTGTGTGAGTGCTTGTGGCAACATCACGTGCGCAGACTGAGTATCGATTGAGTCGTCGTCGTCGTCGTCATTCGGCGGCGTCGGAAGCTGCGTGTCTTGAACTCTTGACCCCCCAAAAATATAATGTGTGTGTCTGAGTGTGTGTGAGTGAGTGTGTGGTTTGTTGTGCCTTTTGTTTCATATGAATTTTCGTAGCAAAACAAAGCGCAGACAGGCAAGCAGACAGAGACAGGGAGAGAGTGAGCGAGTGAGAAGAGAGCGGGAGCAAAGCTTAGTCTGCTTTTAGGCGCTAAAACGGAAGCTGGCGAGCTTCCGCGTCAAGGCATGATTATAATTATTTATTCAATTATAATCAATAATAAAAAGTCAAGATCAAGATGTAAAAATAAAGATAATTAAATTTAAATACATTTTTTGGTAAAGAAAATAATTTAAAAATTTACAATTTTTAAAATAATTATAAAAAAGGATTAAATGAATAAGAACTTTATTATATATAATTATATTCAATTCTGAATTTTTTAAATAAATATATATTTATAAAATAATGAAACTATAGCTTTCAAATAAAAAGGTATAAAAATGGACAATTTTTGATAAAAACGAAGTAAAGAAAGATTTGAATGAATAAGAACTTTTTAAAAAATAGTAATTCAAATCAGCATTTGTTTAATAAATATATATTTAAAAAATAATAAAACTATAGTTTTAAAATAAAAAGTTTTAAAAATTAATAATTTAAAATATAAATTAATAAAAAAAAAGGATTTTATACTATATATCATATTTAAGATCTGCTTTATATAAAAATTTCTTTAAAAATAATTTTTTTTAAAATATTAATAATAATATAGTTTAATAATAAAAAGTCTAAAAAATTGACAAGTTAAAATACTTAATAACTCAAATTAATGCAACTTTTTATTAACCTATTCCAAGAACTGACCATAAATTGGAGCCAAACACACGCCCTCTTTCTTGACCAGTTCACACTCGCTGTTGGCCATATCAATAGGCCCTGATAAGCAGCAGCCTTCGAGCCATGTTCTTTTTTCCCCTTTTTTATTTCAAGTTCTTATCAAAACTCATAATGAGCTCATTGCGAGTTTGACTAAAAATAATCCATGTTGACTTCGTATTTATTTTCTGGTTCTTTGTCGTCAATCGGCCCAGATAAATCGAAGTATATTAATTTAAAACTTATTGTCGTGTTGAGGCGAGCAATCGATTAATTTATTATAATCAACTTGCAACTTGCTATGACGAAATTTGTTTACCCAGAATTTTAGATGGACTTTTTCGGTCGTGCAGGTGTCCGAGTTTTAAGATAAGCAACTCAGTAACTCAAGTATCAAGATGCGATAAGAGTATTGTATATGGAAATCATGAGACATACATACATATATAAAACGGGCACTTGTATAAAATAAAAACCATTAGCTGTAGAGCTCTTGAAATCTCTATCTATCTATCAATTGGAACTATCGAAAGTACAGCTCATTAGAGCAATAAATTATGGGTTATTCAAGACCCCATTAGACCTCAGTATAATACGCATATGTATATGTATATGAATGTACCTCAATGTTAGACAACATTTTACAACCAGATGATAAGCAACTAAATTGAATACATGGTCATTTTAAAGTTGTGCAAGAAATGCGTCTTCAATAAATACATTTATTATTTTTATGGACTGCATTTGTAATTCCTCGTCAACTCTGGCAAGTTTCAGTTCTAATTGTCGTTGTGTTCCGCTAAGTGGGTCGATTGGGCAGTTGATATAATTCTGATATTTCTGATATTTCTAATATGTCTGATATCGACAACTTTCAGAAATTGCCAAGTAAACCGCTTTAAAGAGGGGGTTTTTATTGTTCCGCACGGAACTAGATGAGTCAAGCAATGTTAATTTAATTTATGATGAAATTAACTCGATTTTTATAGATTAGAATAGGGCTTCCGATTTCACAGCGGAAGTAAAGCTTTTTTTATTCTAATCTATTAAAATTAAATTTAAATAAAATGAGTCATTTACTTTTTATTATATGGAGTGCAACTAATCTTGTATTAAACTATCATACTAATTATTGGGGTAAATTGATAATCATGATAAATAGGCTATTAATAATCATAACCAATATTATTTGGGCCTTAAAAATGTAACAAGTTAAAAAGAAAATAAAATATTTCAATCAAACATTTTAGTAATATCATATTGAAAGTATTCTTCATATTGATTTCGTCAATTTACATTTTCTTATTAGTTTCTAGGTCTTAAAAAATATCTTAGAAAATATTTGAAGTTATGTATTCAATATTTTTATAACAAAATCAAAAATATGAAATAAAACCTTACTGTTTTTTTAAAATACATATTAACACTGTTTTAAAAACGATTCTAAAAGCTATTCCTGAGATTTTATAACGAATACTTGAAGTATATGGGTAAATAAATTTATTGAAATCAAGGATTATACGATTATGAGCTTTTAGATAGTGTAATAAAAAAGCAATTTATCCTCCACATGATAAACATAAGATTCAATAAGAACTATAAGAACTATAAGATAATATTATACTAATTATATGACAGATATAAGGATTGCTTTTCTATTTTAAAATCAATTTAAGGCCTTTAGATTTAAGGGTAGAGAATATTCAAGATGATAATGTCAATAAGAACTTTAACGTAACTATCTCGTACTAAAAATTCAATTCAAATTAGAATTTCTTTTCAAAGTGTATCGAAAGAACTCTTAAGAGCTCTAAAGATCCCATAGATCTATCTTATGGAATCTATCTTGTTTAGTTCTTAAGCTATAGACTTGAAACTTGGTATAAGTATTAAAAAACATTTTTTCTACATATCCTGTAAATTTCATTATGTTTGCCTTACACATAGTAATAGAAAACGTTAATTTTAGATCTATCCTATCTCTTCAGATCTCTTAAGATTCCATAGAACAATCTTAATTATATTATATAACATATGTTATTCATAACTTTAGATCTAAGAGTAGAGAATATTCAAGATAATAACACGAATAAGAACTTTAACGTAACTATATCGTCTTAAATATTCAATTCAAATCAGAATTTCTTTTCAAAGTGTATAGAAAATACTCTTAAGAATTCTTAAAAAATCTTAAGATTCCATACATTAATCTTAGTTTTATTCAAAAAATCTTATAATAACTATAAGATAATATCATGCTAATTACATGACAGATATTAATATAGAATAAGAACTTTAACGTTACTATATATCATATTAAATATTCGATTCAAATTAGAATTTCTTTTGAAAATGTGTCAATAGTACTCTTCAGATCTCTTAAGATTCCCTAGATCAATCTTAGTATTATTCTTATTATATTCACTATGTCATTCATAACTTACATCGATTTTGCATCATATGAACGACGGCAGCGTCTCGAGCGCCGTTGTTGTTGTTATTGTGATTGTTGTGGTTGTTGTTGTTGCTGGACTTTAGCAAATCATGCTTCAAGGCATTGTTATTATCCTCGGGACTAGCGGTGTGCCAACGTAGCTCCGACATAACCATTTTCACAGGACAGCAGCGCAATATATATAGGTATTATATGGTATATTATATATTTAAAGATATGTAGCTCAATGTTTTCTTTCACTAACAAAATCTGTTAATTGTCAAATTGTCTTTTTATGAAGTTTATACAACACTTGTCATAACACTTGCGTAAAACTGACGCATTCAGAGAGTTTTCTTATTTTCCAATCAATTTTCTTTTGAATGCTGCGTTTTTGTTGCGCCGGTTTGCGTCCAAACGCGTTCGTGTTTCGCATGAAACTGACAACGGCAGACGAATCCAATGTGTCAGGATAATTCGCTAGGTCTATGCTGATGATTACGATGATGATGACGATGATGATGACGATGATGATGATGATGATGATGCGAGCAATAACAATGATGACGATGTATTGCCGGTACAACGGGTACTGTCTTTGTCTGCCTTCGCTCTCTCTCCCTCTCTCTCTGTCACTCTCCTTGCTGCTTCTCCTTCGTCTCAATGCCTTCCACACTCCCTTGCCGGCATTGACTTTTGTTTGAGTGCGTTTTTCTTTTTTTGAGTTGAAAATTTTGTGTGGGGAGTGTTTTTTGTTTCAGCCACCCCGTAAGCGGTAAGGGTTGATTTCGTATTGGGGCGTATGTATAAAAAACGAGCGTTAGTGCTTTTTTTGTATATTTTATTTTTTGTTGGAGCTTGTTAAAAAACACACGAGCTGCACGATGTGCTTCACAAGAGTCAACGCGTTTAACTGGTTTCACGTCGGCGCGGCAACTGCACTTGGCTCGAAAAACCGCCAACTGGGTGAGCTGGTGTGCTGTATATGTGTGCGTGTGTGTGTGTGAGCGAGCTTATTGAACGAAAGCCCACGAAACACACAGAGCAGCAGCGCATTGGTCTCTCTCGCTCGCTCTCCGCCTATGTGTGAGTGTGAGTGCTGCGTGTGTGTGTGTGTGTTAGAGCGCACGCTCATTATTTACCGTTCTGGCTTTGAATGCCTGTTAGAAACGCGTTCCACAATTCAATCTCATTCGCTGAGAGGAGAAATGAGCGAGAGCGGCGTTTGAGTGTGTCAACATTGGTCTTCCATGTGTTGGTGAGTGAGTGAGACTGCGTTTGCATTTGAGTGAGCGTACATGTGTGTGTTTGAGTGTGTGTGTTTGCTCCAACATTTTATACGTTTTAAAATTTTACTACAATGTCTTGTCTCGGGTCTGGGGTTGGGGCATCGTTCGTTTTGTTCGGCTCGGGCTGCCGTTCGTTGGACTCTCCATTGTCATTGTATATGTGTTCGTATGTGTGCGTGTGTGTGCAGTATGCGTGCGCTTGTTTGGGGTGTGGCTTAAAATTTAAATTTAGCTTTCAAATGGCGTTGGCGTCGACTGCGCTACGTTGCCTATGCCTGTGTGTGTGTGTATGTGTATGCATATTATTTTATGATTGGCGCACACGCCTCAAAATACGAGTCAAAACTTGCGCGTGTGCGTGTGTGTGAGCTATGTAAAAATATTTTAAAGCTGCGTCGACGTTGACTGCAGCTTCACTACATGTGCCATTGTCGTCAGCTTAGCGCTTTGTTCTGCTGCTGCTGTTGCTGCTGTCGCTGCTTCTCTGTTGCTTCTCTTCTGCTTCTTCTTGTGCCTCTGCTTGTTGTTGTTCTGTGCGGCTCTCGCATTTATTTGCCATTCATTTATGCACACATGTGCTGTATGCAGACTTCCCCCACACTCCTCCCACTTGCGTTCCACTGTGCACTGCCACCCACTTTGCTTCGCTGCGCTCTTCAACTCTGGGGGACTTTTATCATTTCTCTGCCTCTGCTGGCAGCGTTTGCCACTTCGTTTATTATTATGATTTGTTTTGGA
The DNA here is from genome assembly GCA_037043405.1 of Drosophila subquinaria. Taxonomy (NCBI): domain Eukaryota; kingdom Metazoa; phylum Arthropoda; class Insecta; order Diptera; family Drosophilidae; genus Drosophila; species Drosophila subquinaria. The sequence continues at coordinate 27,392 of JBAMBL010002043.1, forward strand.
TTTCATTTTATTTATATAACATGCAGAGGGGAGGCGGAGAATGTTGCAATGTGTCAAGTACATTATAATTATTATAAAATGCAACCTTTATGAGTCATTTATAAATACAGTGATACCTCGCTAAAGTAAATTCGTCAAAAAAAAGTTCCTAAATAATTGTAAATTATTTACATATCATTTTCATGTTTTAAATCAGACCTTCCATAATTAAAGTCATTATTAAGTACAGTGAAGCCTCGCCAAAATGCTTTATCAATTGTAAATTAAATAAATTAAGTTTTTACATATAAATTCTGATTTCTTTTAATTAAGTAAGCAATACATAATTAAAGTCATTACTAAATACAGTGAAACCTCGCTAAAATTCTTAATCAATTGTAAATTAATTACATTAAATTTTTATATATATAAATTCTGATATCCTATAATTAAGTAAGCAATAAATAATTAAAGTCAATTTTAAATACAGTGAAACCTCGCTAAAATTCTTAATCAATTGTAAATTAATTTCATTAAATTTTAAAATACAAATTCTGATCTCTTATAATTAAGTAAGCAATAAATAATTTTATTTGTTGCCCTACAACTTTTTGACTTTTCAACTCACATCATAAAAAACAATTTGGAAAACTGTTTTTCCATTTATTTGTCAATATTCTCCGAAAACTACCGACACAAGCGAATTATAACGAAAAGTCAAATTCCAAGGTGACCAAAAAAAATTAAATAAAAACAAAAAATAAAATCTTAACAGATACAAAAACATATCTGTATAAAAAACATGCGCTGCACGCAGGTAAAAGATGCACAAAAAATCATAAAAAATTGTTACAAAGTCATAAAAAAAAGTCGGTAGTTGTCAGTTGGCCAGGTAACCAGGCCAAGAAAATTGTACAAATTCATTTGTCCTGGCAAAGCGTTTAACGCCCGAAAGGCGCAACGTTTCCGTTAGCGATAACCACCTATAGTGTTTTGGGTCTTTGAATCTTTAGTACTTGAACTGGATATGTTAAAATACCCTGGAAGTGTAAGCAGGCAGAGAGAGAGTTTAATAAAGTTAAATTTGTGTGGTAGTAAAATTATGTCTCCGGAATTACTATTTTTAAAAACTCAATAATTTGTTTAGTTCTTAAATTTGGTGTCGATAATTATAGGCATATTTCTAACAGAACCTGTAAATTTCATTATTTTTGGCTTATAAATAGGAACAAAAAACGTTAAGAGAAGTACTAAAGTTAAATTCAGGAGATAAATTGATTTTTTCTCTGCAATAACGATTTTAAAAATTAAAATAACTTGTTCAGTTCTTAAGCTATTAAATTTAAACTTGGTATAAGTATTTTTTCAAATTTTTTCTACATATCCTGTTAATTTCATTATGTTTGGCCTATAAATAGGCATTAAAACGTTAAGAGAAGTACTAAAGTTAAATTTAGGCGATATCATAATTTTTTTCTTCGGAATAACTATTTTTAAAATCTCAATAACTTGTTTAGTTCTTAAATTTAATGTCGATAATTATAGGCATATTTCTAACAGAACCTGTAAATTTCATTATTTTTGGCTTATAAATAGGAACAAAAAACGTTAAGAGAAGTACTAAAGTTAAATTCAGGAGATAAATTGATTTTTTCTCTGCAATAACGATTTTAAAAATTAAAATAACTTGTTCAGTTCGTAAGCTATTAAATTTAAACTTGGTATAAGTATTTATTAACATTTTTTCCAAATATCCTGTAAATTTCATTATGTTTTACAAATAATAACAGAAAACGTGAATTTTAACGAGCAACCTATGATAATAATAAGATTTACGAATTTCTCTAACGAATTATGCTTTTATTTATTACAGGGTATGTATTAGTCGACTTGTAAACTATTTCTGAATAGTTTTTGCGCTGCGTTGCGTTTTTTACGATCGTTGAAGAGCCGCGCTCTGGGACTGTAAATTGCGGCGATTTCCACGTAAATCATAAAAAATGTAGATACCTTTTGGGCACGCCATACCCTAGAGCTGAACGAGCAGCATCCTGCGCTGGGTCCTACATGTTAATTAGGCCTGACTGTTTGACCATTTGGCTAGTTGGCAATTGGCTACTGGTCTCTGAACCATTTTCCGCTCTCGCTCTCACGTTCACAAGGACTCGCTAAAAAGGCTTCGCGAGCTCACTTTGACTTACTGACTGAAGCGTTTGACTTTTTTATTTGGACTTCGGTTCGCATATGGCCTACTGTGCGTGTCCATAAAAAATAAGAAAATATTTGTAACGTTTTGGTAATTGGGAACGTCCTTGCCTTGAACATCGTAAACATTTCACTCATTGCCGAGAATTACTTAAGTCAATGTAGGCAAAAGATCATAAAAAGTGCGACTAGAAGAGTTTAAGGTGTTATTCTTCATCTCCTACTTCGGTTTTTTATTGGGGCAACCGGAAAATATGAAAAAAAAAAATTTCTGAAACTGAAACTAAATAAAATGGAAAGGGTTCAAAAAAAAGGGAAATGCGTGTGTACACTGAAAAAAGACCACTTTCTAAAATCAAGAACATTCATCTTAAATATATTGTTCTTGAAATAAGAAAATTTTAAGACCAAATTACTAAAACTGAGAATATTAATCTTGAAAATCGTAAGTTCTTAACATAAGAATACAATTCTCAAATATAAATATTTGGTTCTTGATATAAGACAATTTTAAGACCAAATTACTAAAACTCAGAAAATTATTCTAAAAAATCTTAAGTGCTAAATCTATAAGAATTAAATTCTTAGATCTTAGATCCTTTTCTCTTAACAACACACTTTTTGAGACTTAGAATTCACAACTGGTTCTGGAGTCTCAAAGATGACATGTTAACATGTTATGAAACTTAATCTTTATTTGAGATTTTTTGTCTTAAGTATTCAAAACTTTTTGGAAAATAAAAAAGAACATTTAATCTTAACAAAATAATTAGTTTGATTCTTATACTAAGATTTGTTTGAAAATAAAAGAATTTATGATCTTAAAAATAAGAGCTTGTTCTTAATTGAAATGTTCTTAGAATCAAGATGTGTTTTCTTTCTTCAAGTTCTGCGAGCAAAATCTTGATTTTAAATCCTTTTTTTTATCAGTGTACTTGGTAAATAAATAGACTGTTTTGCTGCTTCTTCTCCTTTTCGTGTAAAATGCGTTGGGAAAAACGGTCGTAACTAAAAGTGAAATGCGTAATGAAGTCATAAAGTGACTTAGGCCTTGGCACATGCAGGTATTTCGAGTGCTTTGTGGGTTTGTTCTTGCGGCTTTTCATTTTAGTGAAAAGCAATAAATGTATAAAAGATGGAAAATGAAAGCAGAATTCTCATTCTCAAGTGATTTCTTATCAACGTTATCTCATAACAACTAAAAATTGATGAAAGAAATTACGACAAAATTCTTTATCTTTTTCCACTAAAATTTTCTTGTTATTACTACAAAAACTAAACTGACTGCTTAAAGTAAAGAATCTTCAAAAAATCCACACTTCATTAACAAACCTTCTTAATCCTCTGTATAATCAAGCCAAGATTTATTTGAAGATTTCTATTTTTTTACCCTAAAACTCGTGGGAAAACCTCGAGCAAAAAAACGCAAAACTCAAAAAAATTTGCCCATAAATTCAACGAGAGCTGCAAAAATAAATCAAAAACCGTTAGAAAACTCGCAAGACGCAATTAAAAAAAGAAGGAAAAGAAATCAAAAGAAAGTTGCCTAAAAATAAAAAACCACCCCGTCGAACAAAAAAAGTGGGTAAAATTTTCATGCTAAAAATTGCATAAAAAAAGCGGAAGAAAAATGCCGAAGAAAACGGCAGAGTTGGGGGTAGGTTGCAAATGGAACTTGCAACATATGCATATAGGATGCGATAAGGTCGGACTACCTGAGAGAGTCCTGCCCGAGTGTCCTTGTGTCCTTAGGTCGCTTCTGGGGTGTCAAATGCACGCAAAATACCGTAAACCGTAGCGTGTTTTTTCTTCGATTTCTTCCACTTTTTGTGGCACGTTACCTTTCTTTGTTTTGTACCTTTAAAGAACATTTCCTTATCGAGAGACAACGCAATTGATTTGAGTCGTTTTTTACCCAAAAAACCAAATAATAGAAAAGTAGAGAATTTATTTGTAAGGACATAAATAAAACGCCTGATGTCATTGAATGTCAGCGTCGTCAATGCGGTGCTTCATCATGTTACCAGACAAAGCCGAATCAAAATCGACATTGGAGACATGCAGGCAGCCTTCGAAATTCAGATTTGAAGTTCGAATAAAAAACCCAACTCGGTAAATGTGAAAAATGAATACAGGATCATGCATAATTTGCCTGAAACTCGCGCCAAAATGGAAATCGAAGAAGGCATATTTATCCTAGGCAAGCTGCATCAGTTAAGACCTTAGATACCTTAGTTACAACCCTCCCAATTTCAATGTTTTTCAATAGGAATTTGCACTAGGAGAAGAGGGTGGTAATGGATTTAAATGTTGAATCTTTTGTTGAGCTCTGTTGTCAAACGCTGGTGACGAAAGTACACAAATAAACATAACGAGAACAGTATTTATAATGGAAAAATTAGGTACATTTCCTTCTGTCTCAGGTTTATATTAGGAATTTTAAATTTATTAAACATTGCTAGTGTCGATAAAATGTAAATTAGTTGTCTGAAATTTTTGCAACACGCTAGTGATAAAATGCAATAATATAAAGATTATAAGAAAGGATTTATTATTAACTGTTACACAGTTTAATCTATTTCATTTCCTTCCATTCATATTTAAATATGTACGTTGTTGAAAATATATATTAAACACGCTGGTGACAAAAGTACACAAATAAACATAACGAGAATAGTATTTATAATAGAAAAATTGGGTACATTCCCTTCTGTCTCAAGGTTTATATTAGGAATATGATATTTTCTGATCACTGATCACGGAAATATATAAATTATTTGTCTGAAATTTATGAAGCACGTTAGTGATGCAAAATTATAATGAATTAATATGCTAGTAAAAATTATAAGAAAGGATTCCTTGTCAACTGTCGCACAGTTTAATCTCTTTTATTTCCTTCCATTCATATTTTAGTATATACTTTGTTGAAAATATATATTGAACATTCTGGTGACGAACGTACAAAAATCAACATAACGAAATGAGTGTTTGCAATGCGACAAATAATATACAGTCCCTTCTATCTTAGGCTCATATTAAGAATACTATATGATATTTATTTGATATCACAAGTGATAAAAGTATAGAAATTAGGTACATTTGTCTAAACTTTATTAAATACGCTAGTGATGCAAGGCAATACGAAATGAATTTAAAAGGCTAGGAAGAACATGAATAAATGATTCTTGATCATCTGCTTCACTGTTAATCTCTTTAATTTCTTTATTTTCATTTTGATGATGAAAATTTTTAGATATAATTCGCTAGTGATGAAAGTACATATATGTTTTAACTGGATATATTTCTTTCTTTTTAATTTACTTTTATGATTTACTGTATTTCAATAAGAAATATATTCAAGTTCTTTCTTCCATATTTTAAGCTTAAATTGAGCTTACCATTTTGGTCCTGCAGCTTTAAGCAGACATCCTTGGCACTGGCATTGCTGAAGTGCTCATAGAGTGTCAGATCTTGTTGCTCCTGTTTCTCCTGCTCCTGTTGCAGCTGCTCCTCTTCCTTCTCTTCAATCTTTTGCTGAAGTTCGGGTTCAGTTTTCAAGTTGAAAGGCGACAACAAGGTTGCATCAAGTTGTTGTTGTTGTTGCTCGACAAATTCATCACTTGAGTGCAGTTGCAAGTTGACTGAGTTGTCATTGTCCCTGTCCTTGTCATTGTCCTGTTCCTGTTCGATTGAATTGCGTCTGTGATTTGCGCTGACATCGCGCATATTTGTGTCAACAACTTGGCTCGTTAGCGCCTCGCTTTTGGCCACGTTCTGTTGACTTTTCAATCGACCCGACAACGTCTTGAATTTCAAATCAACAACTGCAATGAGAGACAGAGAGAGAGAGAGATGGAATAAGTCTCCATTTTGTAAGTGTTGCTCATATTTAAATAGCTTACATAACCGACCAATCAGAGACTGAGAGATAGCTCATAAAAAAGGGTTGTCAAACACATTTACATAAGCCTCGTTATGAATATAGCCCCACTCGGAAAATCACAGCAACCCTTTTTTTACGACTCGTCCGCCATTTGAATAAGCTGCTCATAAAAAACGAAAAACGCCTCCCCTGTGTGTCGTTAACCCACAAAAAAAGGGGTTGATTTACATAATAAAAAAACGAAACGGATTTCATTTTAATATTTCCCCCCGGAGCTGAACAAACCAATCTCCGTGCGCAAACTCCAGCCAAGAGAGCTCGACAATATGCTGATGGTACTACTATATATAAAAAATACAGTGAGGGACTCTTCAAAAATCAACCAGGTCAAGGAACCATTTCATTGGCTCAAGTGCCTCTAAAAGTGGCACGGCATGTGTCCTGTTCCTTTATTTTGGGAAAATAGTGAAAAGTATTTTCAGGCCAAGGCGTTGAAGCTTGAAATGACGGCAGGATATTTTGTGTTGAAGTGGAAAAGTGCTTAGACAACAGTTCAAATGGAAATAATTTGAATATAAACGAATTTCAAGAGTGAAAAGTGGGGAAAGATGATTTTAAGAAGGAATAAAAAAGAGCGAATTCAATTAAAACTTTATTCTATTAAAATTTAATTTATCTTAAAAGGCTTACAAGAAAACAATTTTATAGTTTGATAGCAAAACATTTAGAAAATAAATAAAAATTATTGAATAAAATATATGCAATAAATAGTCTGGGGTGCCACAGAAATTGCTTTCGCTTGAATTTCACTTAAATTGCATACAAATTATTTCACTTAATTGCATACAATTTAATTTACTTAATGGGTTAAAGAAGTTTTTGTATAATTCAAGCGGAATTTAAATGAATAAAAGATTAATATAAGAAACCTGCATCAAATCTTTTTTATTAAACATACAAGAATTTGGACATCAACCGAGATAATTTTACTTGCTTGTTCGGGGACTGGGGGCCCTGCTTTAAAATGTCATGAGCTGTCCCAGGTGAACAGGCCCAATACTACCTACTGGATCAACCTAAACAATCAAAGGACCCCTTTTGGAGTACGACTTCTAACACAAACTTTGTATGTTCTACACAACCTATTGTTACTCCTACACAACTTATTGTAACTTATCTATTGTAACACACTGATGAAAAGTATCATTAAATCACGTGGTCCCCTCGAGGGCGCAAGTGATCCTAGACTCAGTGCCTCGGTCCTTTATTAGACCCACATTTGGAGCGCACTGAGTCCTTCATGTCTATATGTGTCCATGCAACAGGCTGGCGCATATTAATACTTTTGCAAAAATCTCAATTTTAAATTGTTTTTTTATATTTACTTACTATGAAATTTGTCATAATATTTATGATATTCAAAGTATTTTAAATGCTCTGAATCTTTTTCCTTCCATAATTATGCATAATAATCTCAGATATTTGTTAAATATGGTCAACATATCTTTTATATCTTAAGTTACTTAATCTTTATCCATTCTTTCTCTGTTTCACTTTTAATAGTTTCTTAACTGAACTTGCGGTATTTTTGGACAATTTCTCGCTTCGCTGACCAGATTCTAAGCCTGATTTCGAGCCTGTTGCGCAACCTGAGACCGCTGACTTCTAAGAACGCGCCGACAAGGATAATAGAAAGTGAGAGCGAGAGAGAGTGAGAGAAAGAGACAGAGTATTTGGCACTAAGCCACTAAGATTGAAAACATTCATATATAAAAAGAGAAAACTGCAAAGGAATTGCATTGTAATAAGGACGATGAAATTATTAGATGTTGTGCCGTTTTTGACAGCGGTGCAGGATAATGCAGAGGGGGAGGCATAGAAGTAGGGGAGGGGGAAGCCGAAGAATAGATTTTAACGTGAAAAGTGGCAACAATTACGAGGAAGTGCCACCCAAAAAGATGGCAGCCCATAAATCGACTGACAGTCTTGGGTTTTTAATTAAGTACCAGGAGCAAAAGGACACACATCAAAAGGACAACCTGCAGCATCAAAAAAAAGAAACACAAAATAAAAAATAATGTCCCCTTGGCCAGGTGTAAAGCCATAGAAATCAATGGAGGTGTTTTTGTTCCACGATCTGCTCTCTCTCTCTCTCTCTCTCTCTCTCAGTAGCTGCAGCGTGGGAACAGCAGCTTGCGCAAGGACAATGCCAAACAGGACCAAGTGCAATTTTTGGCATTGTCTCGCACAGTCAGTTTGTCAGTCAGTCAGTCTGTCAGTTGAACTGCACCCGCTGCGTAACGGACTCAAAGTGTAACTGTAACACTAAGAAAGAGAGAGCGAGAGGGAGATAAGCACAGTTGATTTGTTGGCTACGCAACAAAAAGTGATTATTATTGTTGTTACTCTTTTGTGTTGTACAATTTATTGCATGCACATTGATCTTCTTCTCTTGCGCTGTCGCTGTCGCTGCCGCTGCCGCTGTCGCTGCGCTGCTACTGTCTACACTCTTTTGTCACACACACACATGCACACGCACACTCAGACCGCCCAATGCATGTCGAAGTCGTTAGGCCAAGCATAACAAAAACTTTAAGCTTCTGCGTCTGCGCTCATTTAAATAGCGGGACCCTCTCTCTCGCTCACCCTCTCCACCTTTCTATGTGTGTGCTCTGTTTAATGCGCTCTCGACACGCAATCAAATGTTGGAGGCCTTTTGCATACGCCAATCAACATTCCCGCTCTCTCACACCCACTCTCCCGCTGCTCGCAGCACAATTAGCGCATTTAATTTGCGATGCGTTGGCGTCGGCGTCGACTGCGCATAACTGCTCTCCACACACACACACTCCTTCTGACTCTCTTGATCTCACTCGGATTACACGCCTTTCTACACTTCGCTGCTCGTTTGCATAAATTTCGTGCCAGGCACCTCAGTCTGCCTCTTTTACTCGTTTTGCATGCGCAGGTGCAGCGGCTCGTGACGTATCTGATGTTGTTGTTTGTGTTTTTTTTTTTTGTATTTGCTGCGTTTGCTTTGTGTTCGTTTCGTGCGTTTTGTAATTGCAGTTATTTAGCCCCACAAACAGCAAATAAAGCAGAAGCTAAAGAAATAATTGCGTAAATTTATATAAAATACATATATTTAATTTAATTTATATTTCTATTTAAATTCAACTTGCTGAAAATTGAGTGAAAATGTGCAGCAATAATTATGGGGAGTATTAAAGGTAAGTCGAAGGCGTTTACCCATTATCATTTTTATAAGAAACAACTGTATATATTAAATTTAGATTATATGCAAATTACTTAAGTAGCTCTTAAACGCAAAATGCATTGAATTTGTTTGTGTTTATAAATACATAAACAGGCAATGAAGCAATAAAAGCTTTTGTTCTCAGAGAGAAAGAGAGCTTAAGATCGCAAGAGAGCAAATGTGGAATGTGGATCCTAATGGAAGCTTACTTACACTGGAGCGGGTGGAGAAAATAGAATAGTATGAAGCGAAATGAGTAGTTGACTAGCAAATGCCCTGTAAACAAGTGAAATCTCTTAGCTATAAAATAGCGCAAAATTTCTGCGCTTCTAATAAATTTTGTTTTATAAATTTGGTATATTTTTATTGGTTTTGAATGATTTTTTTTATGGTTAAAAAAATTAAAGGACATTAAAGGACAATTCATAATAAAAAACCATTTTCCAACTCTTTTTCTTTTCAATTACACAACCCGCAACATTTTTCCAGATTTTTATGACTTTTCTCCAATTTTCTACAATTTCCCAGCAGTTTAAACTGATTTTTTCCCAAGAATAAACACAATTTTATGCAGGCAACCATAAATTTGTACAGTCCAAAAAAATACGTTACATCACTGCGGACGGCAGTCCGCGCTAGTGACGAAAGCAGCACGAAGGGTGCGAAAGCGACTAGTAAAGAAAACACATCAAGAGGTTAAAATGTCACTTAAGCCGATTTCAGATACTTTTTTTACAGATTTTTCATTCAATTAGTTTTTTCACCCATTTTGCGCATTTTTTAAGTAAAATTGCGCGCAAAAAAACAAGAGAAAATGTGAAATTTTTATTGCAGCTGCCGGAGCAACGAATTTGGCACAAAAGGGGTGGCAAAAAAGGGGCGCTATAAAATGTGGGCATGGCCAAAGCGTACAAATTTTCAACCCTGTTTTGCATTTATCAAAAAAAAAACGTTGCTTTAAAAAAATGATAGGCAAAAAAAATCGAATGAGAAATGAAGTAAAATAGCAAAATGGCAGGCTGTAAGGTGAATGTGGGCAAAAGGGGTGCGGTTAGAAGAATAGCATAGAATATATATACATAGTTCACATTTTGTAGATATCATTGTGCGCATCACGCAGTTAAAAATCCAAAGAGGGGCGATCAAAAATAAAAAGGGAAAACAAAAAAACAGTGTATGGAATAAAACAGGGTATAAAAATGGAAACGCAGCGCGTGCGCAACGCACCTTTGACATGTTTTTTGCCGAGTGGCGAACACCGAAAGGATGCCAAAAGGATGCCGAAAGGATGCGTCGAGCGTGCTGCGCATGCGCCCTGAATTTATGTTGCTGTCTTTGTTGTTGTTGCAGTTGTGTAACTCAATCTCTCGCTCTGTCTCGCTTGCACCAAAATTTTGAAGTGAGGCGTCGATTTTTTGAAACACATTTTGTCGCTAAATGTGGCGGAACTTGAGCGTCGCATTTATCATCATTAAAGGCAGTCCCGAGTCAGATGGAATACAAAAATTCTGCCACTTCTCAAAAATATCCTGTGCCACATTCTCAGCCTTTCACTTTTCGCTCTAACCCTCTCTTTCTAACGCTAGCTGCGGGTCAAACAGCTGCCTCTATTTGTATAGAAATTTAATTTGACATGCAAACATATTTGTAGATACAAGGGGAACATACAGGAGAGGAGAGAGGAGAGAAGTGGAGAGTGAAGTGGGGACACAGAGTGAAAGGATTCTGTCAACAAAAATGCGACTTCCGATTGTAATTCGAGCCAAGTGAAAGTAATTTGCGACAAATTTCCACTTTTCACATTTTTCTCTTATTTTTCACATCTTTCCATTTCCATTTCCATTTCGATTTCAAAGTGAAAGCCATGCAAATGTTTTTCAGCTGCTTGTGGCATTTCATTTAAATATGTTTTTCGTCTGGCAATGTGCAAAAAAAAAAAAAAAATCGGACAAAAATTTGTTAACAAGCTAAATTAATGAGCCCTGAAACTGTATAAATTATAATTCATATTTCGTTCATTTTACACGCGTTGCAATTTCAGCAGAAATGTAATTTAGATGCTTAGCCAAGATATGTGTTAAGTGCATAATTATATAGTATGTTAGGTTGTCTGGGAGAAAGGGTCTTGAACTGGAGTCTAGTCTTGTGAATGAAGAAACTTATGGAAGGAGTTTATTTAATGTTCGTTAGATTTTAATAAGAGTGGAATATTAACCGAAGAATATCTTATAAAAATAAATCAAATGAATACTTTATTCGATTAAAGATTATATTTTCTATTTTAGATTTATTTTAAAAAAGGTTTATTGTGAAATTGGAATTTACTATATATGATATTCCCTTAAAAATAAACACTTTACGACGATAAAAGTTTAGTGAAGAAAATATTTTCAATGCCCCAAACTTTCTGTTATCCAATTTTGTGACGAACGATATTAAATTGTATATTTAAATTGTTCTTTACAAAAAAATTTGTGTATTCGGCTATGCTATTTTTTATTGTTATTTTTATTTGAAGAATTTAAGAGGAATCAGGAGGCTGTAGCGCAATGTGACGAATGACACATTTTTTTTGAAGAATATTAATAATTTTGTATCGTTCGTCACAATATGGGATGATTAGAAATTTTGGGTCATGAATCGAATTCATCGAAAATGTAAATGGAGACTTGTCTAACAACATTGGCTGCATCTTATATTTTAAAAATACAGTTGAACTTCCATAACTCGAGCTTTTATAACTCGAATTTCTCTCTAACTCGAGCTAAATTACTGGCATTAAAATTAATAAACTTAAGAAAAAGAAATCTATAAGTCGCATATCTCCATAACTTAATCCTTTTCTTTGGATAATGGTGATTCGAGTTAGGGAAGTTCGACTGTATTTTCATATATTTTTTACACATTCAAGACAATTTCTTTCAAAAAACTGCAGCTGGCTGCATTTCAACATTTTTAATAAGCCAAAACAAAAGTCGACTCACAATTTTATGCGTTTCGCTCTTTTTTTTAACAAATTTTCCAATTACAATGCTGGCCAACTGAGCCAGACAATCAAATTATTGGCTCAATATCCGTTCGATGTGAATGCCAGGACACAACAACAAGGACTCGGAGCAGGTCCTGTCCGGAGGCAAGGGTAGCTTCCTGTCTCTTTCTTATTCTTATTCTGATTGCCTGCCTTTTGCTAAAATACAATTAAATTTCGTTTAAATTTTTCCCTTAACTCTCGTTGTTTATACGCTAAAAGGGAGGCAAATCTTTTTGCAAAAAAAAGAAAAAAAATGGGAAAAACAGTTAAAAAGAAAATGGCAAGACAAGCGACTTGTTTACATTCCCACGTCCCTTTGCCCTGCCACAAGGTGCATGCTGCATGCTGCATATATTCAAAGTAATAAATAATAATAATGAGTGCTCATCAATGGGATAATGCGAAATGAGTTTCAGGTCCTTTCGTCCTCCTCCAGTCGAGTGTATATAATGCCAAACGACAGTAAAAGTCGTTCTTCTGTTTGCCGTATGAATTTCTACCTGAAATTTTCAATTTTCCTGCAGATTGCAGGTGATTGCCTCAGTCTCATATTGTTCTCGTCTCCGTTCCCCTCTTGGCGATTTCACTTTCCCAGCATTCTTGAGACTCTTTTGAGACAATCTTATGCAAAATCATTGAGAGAAATTTGCATGGGAAAGTGTTTTGCCGTGCACTCAATCGAAAGGGATTTAGTTTTCAAGGTCCCTTTTTTTGGAATATGTTGAAGAGCAAAGTGCAATTTCATGCTGACAGGTTGCAACATTTTTGGGTAAAAGTAGGAAATATTATAAAAGATTGATTAATTGCTAAATAGTTGATGACATTTCAGAAGAAAATGAAATATATAAAAAGTATTTATTTATTTTATATTATTTATGTGTTTATTTATTTTTTTATTATTATTTATTTCTTTATATATTACTTATTTTACTTATTTTTACTTATTATTTACTTATTTTTTTACTAATTTTTATATATATTTATTTACTTATTTCTGTATTAATTCATTATTTTATTTATTTATATATTTATTTGTAAATTAATTATAAAAATAAACTTAAATTTGTTTAATTTTTTAAAGATAAATATATAAACAAATCGTTCATTTCTTACATTTTCAATACTAAATTTTTTTTTTTTATCGTTTCAGTTTAAATTTAAATTTGTATACTACTTATGCATAAATATTTAATGTCACATTAAGTTCTTAATTTTATTTAAATTTTTAAAACTATTTTTTAAATAAAATATATAAAAAAAATAAAATAAAATAAATAAAATAAATAAAATAAATAAAATAAATAAAATAAATAAAATAAATAAAATAAAAAAAATAAATAAAATAAATAAAATAAATAAAATAAATAAAATAAATAAAATAAATAAAATAAATAAAATAAATAAAATAAATAAAATAAATAAAATAAATAAAATAAATAAAATAAATAAAATAAATAAAATAAATAAAATAAATAAAATAAATAAAATAAATAAAATAAATAAAATAAATAAAATAAATAAAATAAATAAAATAAATAAAATAAATAAAATAAATAAAATAAATAAAATAAATAAAATAAATAAAATAAATAAAATAAATAAAATAAATAAAATAAATAAAATAAATAAAATAAATAAAATAAATAAAATAAATAAAATAAATAAAATAAATAAAATAAATAAAATAAATAAAAAAAATAAATAATTTGTTGGCTTAGGCCACATTTAAAATTACATTCAAGCTGACTTGCTTTAAACAATTTCTAGTTATTATAGCACTTATAAATCAATTAAATAGCGGATATCTCACTATCTTAGAGTATTATTTGGAGCGAAACAACGAGATACGAGATATTCAAATGCAATTGAAATTCAAATTATAATAAGTTATCTCACAATTTCCGCAGTCTGACGATTCTCTTTGTGAGTACAAAATTCAACTTTTTTTTTTTTAACTTGTTGCACTCGCAATATTTTTACAGCTGTTGTTGTTGTGAGTAATGTTCACGTTGTTGTTGTTGTTATAGTCTAGCATATTCGTATTATTCATAACATTTTGCCCCACATTAGTCATGGTAATTACAGCAATATAATTGCAATAACAATTAGTACAATTATTGCAATTTACGTTTGTTTTGTTGTAATTCCAATTTCAATTTCAATTTGCAAATGCGCCTCATTATTTTGAACACTTTGCATTCACATAAAAATTCGACTTAAAATAAATGGAGATAAGTTAAAAATGTATTAAAATTCGAATCGAGAAATAAATTCTTTTACTTTTAATATAAGTAGTTTTTAAAGCACTAGAAAACGAAGGAATAAATTAAAAAAATGTTTAAATTTATATATAATTATAATTATAATAATAATTAACTAAAAATTAAATAAATAAATGAAACCATTAGGTGAAGTAAAATATATAAAAAAGGATTTTATAGTTTTATATTTATTAGATTTATTGCACTGCTTTTTACTTTTAATTTGATTATTTCTTTTTTTAAATTTTACTATAATTTTTTCTTGGCCAACGTAATTTTGATACGATTTATTGTCGAATATTGATAGTCGAAATCCATAAATTATTTTTTATAATTAATGACCATTTTATTATTTATTTATTTTAGAAAGCTTAAATTTTGAGGTCGAATGTTCATAGTAGTAAACAATAAATTTATAAATATCGTTCAGAAAATAAAGATAAATTTAACGAATTTAATTTTAGTTGTGCAATAAAATTAAACAGTAAACATTAATTCCTTTTTTATTTTTATTTAAAATACTTTTCTTCCCTTTTCTCCACCTTTCACTTCTTTCCTCCCAGCAACTTGCAAGTTTGTAATTTGCAATTTTTCAATTTCGCTTGTAAACTTGCTGCATTATTCGCACTTGCCGCAAAGTCGGCAACTTGGCAACACGCAACAGGCGAGTCATAAATTTAATTTTACCCCACACCCTTTGTACCCCCCTCCCCTTACCCCTTTTTGTTAACTTGTCCCACCCGCTGTGCCGTCTTTTGCATACATTATTTATCGAATGCAAAGCGCGCGCCTCAATTCGTTGCACTTCATAAATTTTTACTAGGCAGCAGAGTGTGGCAGCAACAGGGGTCTGTACTGGGTTAAAGGGTGTGTCAGAGGCAAGGTCTGTCTGTTTTTTGTTTGTTGCAGTCCAATTGCACAAAAACTGCTTTAATTAGCTTTACTGTTTTTCAGATGCGTGCAGCTGAATAATGCTTTCAACTTTGCCGCATCTCAAGTGGCAGCTAAAGATCAAAGTCAAGGATCAAAGCGATCGATCGATCCATGCTTGTTATGATGATTTTGTCTACCTCTGTCTATCTCCCTCTCTCTCTCTCTTATTGTCTGGCCATTCATAAAAATGCGCCGAAATTGGCAACAAAAGTTGCACAAATCAAAGCGGCAACAAGACACAAATGTCAAAAACGAAAAGCCCAAAAGCCAAAAGGCAACAACAACAACAATAAAAGCCGCTCAACAACTTGGCTGACAGCCAAGACGATTATTCTCTCCCTTCTCCCCTCTTCTTCCCTCTTTTCTCATGTCTCTTCTCTCTGCATTCTTTGCTTTTCTTCTTCCAGCTTCGTTGCCCAAGCTTCAAATTGTTTTTGGCCTGGTTTATTTGCTGCCTCTTGACTTGGTTAACAAAGCAAATTGACACTGAAATTTAAATTGTTCACTTTGGATAGAAATGTCACTGAGCCGCATTGCACCCACTGCCATAATCGTTATCGTTATCGTCATCGACACGCAACCATCAACAATCAACAACAACAACAGCGTCAACTGCAACATGCAAATTGCAACTTGCAACTTGTCCGAAATGACCTTCAATGGGCTTTTTATTTATATCTGGCTATTTTTATTTTTATTATATGGCTTTGTTTTACCTTTTTTGGTATTTGGCTGCATCTTGGCAATTTTATGACTTTATTTTAGCTCAAAAGCAGCCAATGAAGTTATTCAAACTGTTATTTCAATTTTAAATCCTTTTTCATCTTTTTTTTTATTTACAAAATATAAAGAAAATAAATACGGAAGTAAATCATTTTCTTTTTCATTTAAGATTCCCCAGAGATTTAAATTTTTAATTTTATTTTATTTAATTTAAATATATATATATTTATTAATTTTAATGTTATATATTTTTATTTTAAATTAATTGTTGTGTCGGCTGCTTTAAGCCTGACAATAAATAAATGAAATAAAATAAATAAACAAATAATATTCAGAATAGAATAGAATATAGAATACAAGTGTAATATTTAAATGTTATGAAAGTCTTAGGGTAATAAAAACAATGTCAATTTTGCAGCTGGAAATGTTGTTACTAAAAATTTTAACTTTTCAACGAAATTTTCTTGAAACAATATGTTATAATGATCCGATTCAGATTAGACTTATATAATTTTTAGCTTAAGAAAAAAATAAAGAATTTATAGAAATGAAAGAAATCTAGTTAAAAATCAACTGCAACAAACAATACAATCATACAATCAATTTTAATACTATATCTCCTAGCATATACAAAATTATTAATTATTAAAACTTTTTCAATATTTCGTGTGTATTTTGAGAATTTCTGTAATTGTATTAGTTGCAAATGTAATTGTTTCTCAAATTTTTTTCGATTGCTCGTATTGTAATTACTCCATAAATGAAAAAAAAAATACAGTTCGATATTAGTAATTAGACGCATTGAAATTACAGTTAGCAAAGCTTCAAGCTGATGTAAATCGTAGCAAGCAACAGCAACAACAACAACAATTAAGTAAACACGAAATGTACGCAAATAAGCCAAAGGCATAGCAACATTTGTAATTTTTCAATTGAATGCACAGCTCATGTTGTTGTTGCTGCACGCATATTTGCAGTCAGGGTTACAACAACAACAAATAAAATACTAAATATTATTAACAACAGCAACAACAGCAACAGCATGTAGAAGAATACAGGCGACGGGGGTAATTAGCATGCAGTGCGATTAACATATAATTAATTGTAGAAAAATGCCAGCAAAAGGTAAAAAATTTTATTACGCTGTGCACTCCAACTGAAAATTGCTACAACAAAAACAGCAGCAACTGCAACTGCAACAACAACAAAAAATATTTATCAGCATTGGCATCGCCATCGCATGCAAAATACATTCTCTGCCACAATATCGCAGAAACTATTTCAAAATGCCCAGCGCCGAAATATGATTACCCTTTTAAAAAGAAAGAGAGAAGAATTTCGTAGAGGAATTTTGGAAAATTTACATAATTTTTATATGTTTTTAAAGTACTTTAAATTTTCTTATATTCGATTTTAAATTCTGTATTAAACAATAATGAAAATGTTAAAAAGTTAAAGTATTACAGCAGAAATTATCACATATATCATATATCATTATCACGATAAATAAAATATATTTTTTTAAATACATTTTTTTTACAACTATTTACTAATTGATTTTTACAGAATAAAGTTATAAATTATAAGAATTTTTTGTTAAATATTTTTTTTATGATTGTTTTTCAATTTCAATATCAGTTCAAAAAGTTTTTATAATACTTTAGAAATCACCGAAAAATAAAATATATTAAATGAATTTTAAAACTTTGTTTTCTACAACTGTCTAATAATTGATTTTTACTGAGTGAAGTTTCTTTAGTTATATTAATATTTTATTAAATATTTTCATACAATTCTTTATAAAAATAAATAAAATTTATTTTTTAAATACATTTTTTTAAAACTTTGTATTTAATAATTGACTTTAACAGAATAAAGTTTTATAATAATAATAATACAGAATAAGATTTTATATTTATAAAAATTTTTTTTAAATATTTTTTTATAATTGTTTTTCAATTTCAATATCAGTTTATAAAGTTTTTATAATATTTTAGAAGTCACCAAAAGTAAAAATATGTATATTAAATGAATTTGGAAACTTTGTTTTAATAATTGATTTTTACTGAGTGATGTTTCCTTAATATATTTTATTAAATATTTTCATATAATTATTTTTAAATATCAGTCCAAAAAATGTTTATAATCATTTAGTAATTGCCGAAAAATAAAATATATTAAATGTATTTAAAAATTGATTTATCTTTTGTGAATTATTTTACTATAATTATATTATTAATTATATTATATAATTATATTGATTATTTTTTAAATATTTTTATATAAATATTTTTCAATTCCAATATCAATTGATGAACAAACAGCTTAAAATGGAGATGATCCCCTTGCTGGTAGAGTATGGAAAACAACAATCAACAGGTGCACTGTGCACTAATTAGTTGCACAACAGACCGAAAAACACAACAAAAGATACGCAAATATTTTTGCTTTTCAGCTTTCATAACTTGAAGTTGCCGCGTGCGGCTGTAATTGAAACTACAAATGCGACGTCAGCGTCAGCAGCGCTGTCGACGTCGACAGCACGCAGCTTTACAGTTTGTCTCGGAAAGTTCAATTAACGCATATTCCTAGCAAATAACTTGTAATGCTGCCATTGCCGCCGCCGACGGCGCTGTTGGCCACTTAAGCGCTCAAACAGGCCAGAACGTCTGCAGCAAAACGAAAGACTCAGGCAACGAACTTGCCACAGAGCCACAGAGTCAGCAATCGATAAACAGTAACAGCGAAAGCTGAAATTGGAATTGGAGTTGGAATCGAAATAAGTAATGTTTAGCAATGTTGCATATGCAAATTTTGCTATAAATCAGTTGAAATCTATGTGAATAGCTGCAACACTTGCAGCCGAGTTGCAAGTTGAGTTCCCGCTGTGCTATCGAAATGAAGTTCTCAACAGTTGGTCGCTCAATTAGCCGCCAAGTTGCAAGTTCTACACAGAAAAAAGAACATCGGAGTTGAAAGTCCCGGATTTTCTTAAACCAAGCACAGATTAGATTAGATTCAAGTACGATGTTTAAAATTCTTCTCCGCAAATATTTTGATTATTTAATTTTATTCATTTATTTATTAAATTTCAACTAATGGCAAACAAATGCTTTTTTTTTAAATTAAAATAAAATTTATTAACATTATTGGCTATTAAATTAATATGAATTTAATTTAAAAATAAAAGGATAAACAAAAATAAATTAAAAATTTATTCTTTCAGAGAAATCAAACATTTTATCTTTTTTATGATTTTTTTACTAATTTAATGCTGAATTTTTGGCCTTTTATCAACCTATTTTTTTAAATTAATAATAATATCCCAAATTTATTTATCTATCAAGAATTTTAAACTTGTATTTTAGAATGGTTATTTTTTCAGTGTAGCTGCTCGCTTTATTGCTCGCTTGCAAGTTGTTGTTGCTGTTGTCACTGTTGTTGATGCTGCTGCAGCAAGTTGTCATTGCCAGGGTTGCCGCTGTTGTTGCAGTTGCAGTTGCTGTTGGAGGTGGCAATTTATGTGGCAGCTAGGCGCACATTACATCGGCTGCTTGTGTAATTAGCAAATGCTTAATTATAGTGCAGATATCGCCTCCTTTCTTTTATTTTCTGCTCTTTTCATTCCAGCTCCTTTTTGGCTGCTCTTTTTGCTCTTTTGGCTTAACTAATTGCTGTCGGTGCAAAGACGGCAACTTGTCTAACTGAATAACTGACAGACGGACTGCATGAGTGAATGAATGTTGTTGCCACAGACTGACACAATTGCCTGTCAATTGTAATTAGTTGTGCTTTTTGAGCATTGACTAACAGAAGGGGCAACTATAGTTCTTATACTCTTAAATCTAGGGCCATTTAATAGTTTCTTTACTTTTCTTTAATAACTTGAAAATTTAGAGTTACAGTTAGACAGCTGACATTTATGTGAATTATGAGTAATGAATTTGTCAGACAAAAAGTTTAGTTTTTTAAAGTTATAATAATGTTTTTAGTTTGATATAATTTTATTTTCTTGAGTGTGCCATCTAGCGTTAGGTTACCACAACTCAAAGTGTGTGCAGTTTTTAGGGTACATTTTCTAATTAGCAAAATAATAACTAAGATAACTTCCAATCAGATGAGTTAAGGGTGGAAAAGATGAGCTGAAAATGTGAAACAGGATTTTAAAACATAAAGTAAAAAGTACAAAAGTAAAAAAAAAAAGTCTTTAAATTGTGAAATGTTTAAATAATTTGATTTTTACTTAAAAGTCATAAATAATCAGAAAAAATCAAAAATAATCAAAAATAATCTTTTTGAGTATTTCGGATTATTTTTGATTTTTTCTAATTATTTCTGATTATTTTTAGCTTTTTAGTAAAAATCAAATTATTTTAAATTTTCACAATCAGAGTAGCCAAAATAATCAGAAAAAACCGAAATAATCAGAAAGATTATTTTTGATTATATGTGATTTTTTTCTAATTGTTTTAAAAAAAAATTTAAAGATATAAATAAAAAATCTTTTTTAAATTTGATTAATATTTTATAATATTTTTTTATATGTATATTTATGATTTTTATTCGTATATTTTTGAGTTTTATTCGTGCGCTTTGAACATATATTTAAATGATCTCTTCGCTTTTTATGGCTTACTAAAATATGAGCTGTTATAAATAATATCTCTCATGAGAAATAACCAACTCAAGACTTGGCCAACAAGCTGGCAGCGTAATGGAAATATTGTCTGGGCCATTTGTCTGCAATTCCATTCAGGTTCAAAAATCAGTTAATAACTCTTTATAACGCAGACAAATAGCAACAACAACAAAAGCAGCAGCAACAGCAACAGCAACAACAACAACATGTGGACAACTTCATGCAGACACATGATTCATCAGACACAACAACAACAATAACAACAACAACAGAGCGCCATGAGATCTCGTGACAGAAATTGCCGACAGCAACAGCAAAAGCAGCAATTGCCAGCAACAGCAGCGACATCTAGCGGCAGCGACTCGAGTTGACGACGTCTCGAATGGAGTGTTAAATAACAATTACAAATTTATGAAGTTATTTGCGTTTATTGTTGCTGTCGTTGTTGTTGTCATTGTGTATATTGCATTGAATAAAAATTTACAACTGCAACTGAGAAAAGGGGGAAGACTGAAGAATGAAGACTGAAGAGAGTCTTTTGGCTAATTAGTGCAAGCAGAAGAGCAAAGATCGTAACTGGCTACGAGAAAAGGTTTCCAAAACTAATTTCAGATATGCATCTGCTGTGTTAGTTGTTGCTGTTGTTGCTGGCCAGCAGCAACACGCCCTCCATTGTGGCCAAGACCAAGAGGTCGCTCAGCGTACGTTAATACGGGCCAGGCTTCTGTTAGGCAGATCGAGACTCGCCTGAATTAAAACCAATCACAGCAACATGCAAAAGAATCTACAGCAACAACATGTTGCTGCTGCTGCTGTAGATGTTGCTGTTGTTGGTGCTACACCGATTTTTCTTTGGCAGCGTAAAAGTTATATACAAAAGTAATATTCGTCATAATCATAATGATAGGCTTTCAAAGCGTAAAGCAACGGCAACATCTCTGCAGCAGCAACAGCAACAACATTGCAACAGCAACAGCAGCAGCAGCAGCCGCCATGCCAGTTGATTATGATGATGACTCGCGATCGTCCTCCGTCCTTTGTACTTCATTCTTCGTTCTTCATTCTTCTGCTGCAACACAGCAACAACACACAGGGGGTGGGGCAGTGTGGCAGCAATGGGGCTGAGGCTGTGAAGCTAAAGCTGAAGCCAAGCTGGCGATGCTGGCAATTCAAAGTCGTCAGTCTCAACGTACGACGTCCGCACGATCCATGCAAATTAAATGAAACGTACGAAAGTTAAAGCCACAAAAAAGTTCCCATGACTCTGAGGAGCACACAACAACAACAACAGATGGTTGTTGTTGCTGATGCTGCACCAGAGTCGGGCACAGGTCCAACGTGCGGCCACCTCTTGTACCTTGTTCTTTTTATACCCTGGCAGAGGGTATTATAATTTTGAGACAAATTATGTAACGCATAAATTAAAAATATGAATTATTTTTAACAATTTTTGGTTTAGTAAAAAAGTAAATATTGTGAAATAATTATGTGACAATTGTAAACAAGATTCGATAAGTTCTCAAATTAAATACTGAAGAATTTTTCTATTATTTAAGTTAAAAAGTATTTTCAAAAGAAAATTTTTTAATTTTTTAAAACATCTCAAAAAAATCGTTCAATAATGTCTTATACATTTTGACCATGCCTGTTAAATTTCGATTATAATTACTTATCAATAAGATTATTTTTGGAAATAATCGTAGTGACTATATGTATAATACACTGTTGAAAAAGTTGTGATTATATAATGATTACGATTACAAAACATCAGAAATAATCTAAAATTATTACAATTATAAAAAAATAATCAGAAAAAATCAAAAATTGACAAAAATAATCTTTCTGATTATTCCGGATTATTTCTGTTTTTTTCTAATTATTTTGGCGTATTTGATTTTTACTAAATAGTCATAAAGCCCCATTTAGACGAGCAGTTTTTCACCGACACTTTTTGTCACATTTTGTCAAAAAGCTGTCCGTGTGGCGTAACCACACAAAATTTCAAAGCGTCGGTAAAAAACTAACGCTCACCGATTGAAATAGAACACGTTCTATTCCATCGGTGAGCTATAGTGAGCGACACGGACAGCTTTTTGACAAAAAGTGTCGGTGAAAAGTGGTCGTCTGAATGGGGCTTAAATAATCAAAAAAAAAAAAAAACAAAAATAATCAGAAAAAAACAGGGAAAAAACAAAAATAATCCGAATGCTCAAAAAGGTTATTTTTGATTTATTTTGATTTTTCTCAGATTATTTTTGAAAATTTGTAATAATTTTAGATTATTTTTGATTTTTTGTAATCGTAGTCATCAAATAATTGGGAAAAACCAAATATAATCGTAATTTAATCATTAGTTCGACTTTTAAACAAAAATAATCTAATTACAAGTGATTATGATTACTAATCCTTATTTAACAGGCCTGATTTTGACTAATTTTAGATAGAATGCAAATATTTTAAGTATGTATCTTCAAAATCTCAAGGGAACTATCTGTTGAACCTTTTGTCAGAAGAAGTTTGTTGTTTTCGACTAACAACTTAATTGCCATTATTTTACCATTTAATATTATTTTGTAAGTCCTGATCATTTAGTTGACATAGTGACAAACAGTTGTACATTTAGAACAGATCTCTGCAAGGGTATCAAATCTTCGGCATATTAAAGTTAACAATTCCTTATTGATGTTTTGGTTTTTCTTTTCTGAGTTGCGCCTCATTTTCCCATTCATGCATTCAATTCGCTCTCAAAATTGTTGCTGTTGTTGTTGTCGTTGTTGTTGTTGTTGTTGCTGTTGTTGGCCGCGTTCAAGTGTCATAAATCCTTTGGCTTAATAATATGCACCTTGCCACATGACTTTTTCCTTGCCTTTTGCTGTTGCTTTTCTGTTGCTGTGACCGTAACTGAAGTTCAACATATTGTTGCATATGATTCCACATGCATCTTTGACTCTGCCACATCGTCAATTATGTGTTGTTGCTGTTGCTGTTGTTGGTGGCGTTTATGTGGGCCAATTGTGGCACAAATTTATTTACACGTTGTTTAGTTTAAGCCACAATATGCGGCTAATAAAACACAAATTGGACACGTCAAATACACAGTTAGACAACTAACTGAAACTGAATTGACGGCTGCTTGCTGCCACATGTGGCACAGTGAACAATAAACTTAAATTTTTATGGAAATATGATTTTAAAATTTTTGCGAATTCAATATTTTAATTCCCGCATCAAATTTTGTTGTTAAATAATTTATAATTCTATCAATGACTACTTTTTAAGACACCATTTAATTCTGAGAACTAATACATATATTGTTTGATCGTTTGAAAGATCTATCTTGACTTTTAAAAGTTTTAACTATCTCATCTTTGTCAAAAAAAATTCGAATTCTAATGCGAAATATTTTTTAGATCGTATTTTTTTATTTAAGATAATTTGCTACGCATAACTCTTTATTATTTAATATACAAGAATGACTTAGTAAATTTGCAAAGCTTCTTCAGTTAATGAAAAATTAAGTTTTGTTAAATATATTCAGAATTTAATTCTCATTTTCATACTAAGAAAATGTAATTTAGATGTAAATAAATGAACAGAATAATCAAAAACATAATAAAATCAAAATTAAATAAACTAAAATAAATTATATTAATTCGTTTTGAAAAATTATTTCAAAATAAAATAAAACTTTGGGCTAGTTAAATAATATTGAATTATAATTTTATACTTGTAGTGCTGCGAATCCTTTTAAAAAAATAATGTTTATAATAAAAAATATTTATTTATTTCAATTTTTTAAATTTATCTTTCACATCTGGTTCTCAGCAGCTTTTTCTATTATTGAAAATGAGTTTATTCAGCATTTGTCTTCAGTTATAACTGTTTTTAAATTAATGGCTAGTTGCTTTTAAAAATGTATAATTAATGCAGTGACTTAAAGCGATGGCTAAACAGATTTATGCACTTAACATGGTCCTTAAACCAGGCATAAAGCTCAGTTCGGTTTGGGCCAGTAAATCCGCCCATTGGCTAATGAAATGGCTGCAACTGATGATGCGATGCGATGCGATATTAAATGCATTTGCAATGCCAATGTCTGATCTCAGAGTCAATACCACTACCAATGCCAATGGCAACGCATCGTCACGTTTGGGCAGTTAAATTTGCTGGCCAATGGTCAATGTTGGCCATGTTTTGTTTGCTGCTTGCAGGCTGCGATGTTTACCATAAAAAATGGTAAATCTGTGCTACGTTTTTGTTTATACGAATTAAGGATTCTGCCAGCCATGACTGGCGCTTATGACTTGTGGTGGTCTACAGTTCAGTTCACTTGAGTTAAGTTCCCTTTTCCAGTTAACTGCAAACATAACTCATACGCGCCATGGGCCGCCTCAATTTAATATTGGCAACAGACTCGGCCGACTCTGTGAAGCTGTGCGTCCAATTAGCAATAATAAAGTTGAGACGTGATATTTCATTTCAAGAAAATTTGCCTACGTCCCATAAAAAAATCCAGCCGGCAAGTTTCCACAGAAAAAAAAGGGCAGCTGCTCAAATTATATGCATAAATAATAATTTAAAGAACCCAAAAAACAGAACAGAGACACTGAAATAAGAACTATAAATTTGTTTGTTGTCTGTATTTTGTGGTACGTGAGCCAGGATGCCAGGATATGTTTTATTATATATTTTTTTTGAGGTTTTGTTAACCCTATCATTAGCATTTCCGCTTTTTATTATTATACAACCATATCGTATGGTGCCAAGCTGCGCCAGATGATCATACTTAATCATAATTTAAGACAGAGAGAGTGAGAGAGAGAGAGAGGCATTCAAATTGCCCAAGTTGATGCTGTTGTCTTGTCATATGAAAATTGCAGCGCCATTATCCAAAAACTCCAAACTCATCCACGAGTTTTGCTGAGCGGATATGTTGTCTGAAAATGCTGTTGAAATTATCAGCGTGTTTTTGGCAATTTCCAAAAATTAATTGACTTTTGTGAAGCCCAAAAACAAAAGGTTCCGCGTAGGCAAATTAGCTCAAAATCTGATTCTGTTTCAGTTTCAGGTTTCCTGGGAACACAATTAACCCCAGCAAAATAAAAGGCGTTAGAAAGCTGCTCCTCTTTTACAGTTAGCTCGGAAATTGAGTTTCGCCAAAACAAAAAAAAAGGATCCTAAGTCTACCTGAAAAAACAATTTGCCTGCACCCAAAAAAAATACAAAAAAAAAGATTAATGGATTCCACCGATTTCTGTTTTGGCTACAAAATTCAGTGGCGATTGCTTGGACAGTTCTTGGTATTAATTTCAAATTCATAAGATCACAAGAACATTTCATTTCATTTCATTTCGGGAGCCACAACAAAAGCCGCATTCATTCTGTCGGCTACATTTCAAAAGATGCCCCCAAAAACTATACACTATATATTCCTGACAGCATTTAGTTGCGCCCGATTGACCTTCAGCGTTTTGGAAGGCGCCTCTTAACTTGGCTATAACCACATGACGCCGTCAGCTCTGTTCCCCTCTTCTTGCTTCTTTCTTCTTCCTTTTAGCTCCCTTAACTCTTTGTTGAAGTCGCTTTGTGGCTATAAAATTGTGCCAACATTTTTATTACTTTTCAACACATTTCCAAAAGACTTTGCAACGTTGCGACTTTAACCCTCGCACTTGTTGTTGTCTTTGTCGTTGTTGTTGTTGCTTTTTTTGAAGTGTTGTTGTTGTTTGGCGCCAGTTTATTGACTTTATTGCCTGCTGCGTGGCTAATTTCAAGCCAAATGATTGATCAGTCAGTTTTTTTTCGCATATAGCAGGTGATAATCCGTATGCTGATCTCACTGTACAGTGTTAACAGACTAAAGCAAACTTATAGTTTCATAAAAGAAATATTTTAATATTAGATTATGATCTTTTTGTTAGTATTTTTTAACAATCAGTCCAATAAGTAAGATCTGTTCCTCTTAAAACAATAATAAGTTTTAATTATAATTTTTTATTAAAGTTTTAAAAATATTCAAGAATTTATCATTACGCAAAAAAGACTACATTTTCAATTCCTATTAAAACATTTGTAAGCTTTTATCATAATTTTATTTTGAGATCTAGAAATTATCAAATATTTATGTATATAAAAAAAAGAGAACTTTTTTAAAAATATATGCATGGAAAGTTTAAGGATCTTTCAACAAACAAATAAGAAAAGATTATTTAAATTATCTTCAATAATCAAGAATTTATCATTATGCAAAAAAAAGAACATTTTCGATTTCTATTAAATCATAATTAAGTTTTTATCACAATATTATTTCGAGATCATGGAATTAACAAATATTTGTTAATATAAATAAGAGTACTTTTCTAAAAATATCTAAATATTTTCTTAATACTTGGAGTATGGAAAGTTCAGGGATCTTTCAATTTAGAAATAAAAAAAAATTATTTAAATTATTTTAAATTATTTTTTGTGTATTGTCTTAAAAAATCAATAATTTTTTAGTGTTCAAAAGGGAGAAATCTTCTTAAAATACGAATGTTCTAAACTTTAATCTTATCTTGTATTTATGGTGTTCAAAATTTAAAAACATTGCTTGCTAAAATAAATATTTTTAAGTAAATATTTTTCTCTATTTTTATGTGGCTTTGAATTTAATAATTTTGAGAGAACATCGAATTAATAATCTAATAATTTAAAAATTTTTTTTAACATATTTCCATTATAATTGTCAAGCTCTATCATAAACTGAACCTTTATGGGAAGACTTCATAGCTAAGAGTTTAGACTAGAAACATGCCTAAAAAATAATAACCATCAACTGGCCATTACGCTGTTAGACGAGTTGCAGTCATTAGGCCAAACTATTACCAGCTAAAAGGCTTGTTGAGGGCAGTTTGAGGATGCAAGTTGCAAGTTAGCGGATTGCAAGTTGCAAATTGCCGTTGAGAGGCAAGTTCAATGCTCAAAACCATAGCACACAAGGCACAAAGCAGTTCATCAACAGCCATTGCCCCAAACACAGCAGCCATTAAGCAGCAAGGAGGCAACAAGGGGCAAGGTGGCAAGTTGGCAAGGGGACAAGAAGGGGCAACAACTACTTAAATGAAACCTGAGACTGAGGATCGTCTTGAAAGCCTGACAACTGTCAGAATTTAATGGCGGCTTCAATTTTTATAACCAAAGCACGACTACCGTCAGCAGCAACAGTAACAACAACAACATTTGTGGCAGCAACAACAGTTGCAGTCGCGTTCATCAAGTGCAACGGACAAGTTCAAGTCTTCAACTGGCGCAGAGATTACAGACAACCAATCTGAACGGCAACCAACGAAATGCAAACGAGTTGAGTTGAGAAAAACGTTGAGTTGCAGCAAAATGCAGATTTCCGTGGCACGATATCTTCATATATGGGGCGGGACAGGGCGGGGTGTGTGTGAGAGACAGAGAGAGAGAGAGAGAGAGAGAGAGAGAGAGAGAGAGAGTTGTATGTGTGCAGCATGCAACATGAGTTCCCACAGTCGCCACTGCGCGGTTGCTCTTTGGCAACGCCTTCGAAAAACTGATGACGTTGTAAGGTACACTGAGAAAAAAAGCAGTACTACAAATAAGTTTGAATAAACTTGAATTAAGTATTTACGATACTTAAAATGTATACTTTTTATAAGTACGATTTTCTCAAAATGAGCATAAAATTATCTTTGTTTAAGAGCAACGAATCTTGAAGTAAAGCTCTAAAGTTACTAGAAATGGGTACCAAAATTCTTAATACAAGTTCGGGACTCAGGTTCACCTCACAGATCAAGTTTGTAAAAATTTTAAATTAAATTCTCTAATTTTTATAGCTTTTTAGCGTTCGCTTGCTTAAAATTCCCAAATGGTTTTAACTTGTCTGCTAAAAATACTTGAAATAAGTTCAAAAATTCTTAATACAAGTTCGGGACTCAGGTTCGACTCACAGATCAAGTTTGTGAAAATTTTAAATTCAATTCTTTAATTCTTATAACTTTTTGCCGTTCGCTGACTTAGAATTCCCAAATGGTTCTAACTTGCCTGCTATGAGGATCAGTTTGACTGGCTTTAAGAACTTAAGGCAGAATAATTTCTAATTTAAGTATGCAGCATGCTTAAATTAAGTACCATGTTAATATTTTAAAATGTTTTTGTTCTCAGTTCCAGACTTAAAAGGACTTGAATCAAGTTTTAATTGTTCTTAAATTTAGAACGATTTAAAGTAATTTCGAGTTTGAAAATACTAAAATAAGATTGAAATACTTGACTTCACTAATTTCAAACTTAGTGAGAAATCAAGTTAGAAATGTACTAAGTACTTGACCTTTTTTCTGAGTGTAAAGCTGATGCCACAGCTTCAATTTCAACTTCAACTTCAGCTTCAACTTCAACTTCGACTCCAGCTCCAACTCGAGCTCATATGCATGCCGAGCTCTTGGCCATAACCATCACCATCATCAGCTCTCTTCTGCCTCCTCCTCGTCTCTTTACCCGCTCTTTCCCTTTTTAGCCACATCGTTTTGGGCCGCGTCTGGCAGCGTCGCTTATCTCGCAAAATTTGATCAACGTTTTCGCAATTCGGGAGCTCCGCCCCGAAGGTATTTCCATAAATATTCCTCTCTTGGCCACGTTTTGCCTGCTCTGCGCTGTTGCCTTTTTACTTTTATTAGTTGGCCATTTGTTGTTGTTGTTGTTATGCTACAAATAAATTAAAATTATGCATGCTTAGGCATCGGGCCTGGGAACTTTTTTGTTTTGCTGCTTTTCTCTCATGGGAAACTTGCTTTAATTTTTGGCAGCACACAAAAATAAAATAAGTTTTGAGCGGTTTTTTTTTAAGTGTGTGGGAGTTTCACTTAACTGGCTATAAAGTTAATTACGTTAAGTACTAGCCACAGTTAAATGACAATAAATAATTATGGTGTTTGTGCTCGTAAAATGTCAAAGTTGGACTGGGAGTTGGAATAAGTAGTTTGGAAAATTGGGCTGAGCTTATGTTTTAAATGTTTTAAAATAATGAGTAAATTGTGAAAATTGCACTGTATGAATAAATTTTAATTAAATTTCATTTAGGTACAAAAAATATTTATATTTATGTGTTGAACTTAGAGTTAAAGCTCTAAAATTGTGTTTACTAAATTATATGTACTTCTTGTATTTTTTTTTTAATCTTTATTTAATTTAACATCAGCTAAAAGCAGTTGAAAAAAAAATAAAAAATTAATCAAAAATTAGGAACTTTTAATTCCATATTCAAAATATTTTTAAATTATTTTGTTTAACATATTAAGGAGAAAAGAATAACTCCTTGATATGTTTAAGAATATAAATCCATAATATAGAAATTGAATATGAAATTTAAAGTTCGTAATTTTTGTTTAATTTTTTTATTTCAATTTAAATTTATTTAAAGTATTAGATTATGAGCTTTGAATTTACTTCTCTCTAATGATCTCTCTAAAAGGTAACTACAAAACGATATCTTCCACTTTGTTCATTATTAGTACTTTACATCTTTTCCTTTAAATATCTATTCAACTTTGTTCAATGTCGCTCTGGCAATATCCGTTACAAACTAAACAACTGAGAATCAGTTTCAGGTAGCTCAAAAAAAGAAACCTATCAGTCAGACCTCAAGCTTCAAGCTTGAAGCTCTGATGATGCCAAATTGCTACTGCACTCTCGAGTGGAGTTGAGTCGAGACGTGGGCTCATCTTCATTTATCATTTTTAATAATAATCAAATCATAAAAGCAAAAGGCGTCAGCCTCACAGTCTGTCAGACAGACAATAGAATGGTGAATGAAGAGACTCGGCACTTGGAACTCAGACTGCAATCAGCGGCAAAATAAGGAACAAAAGACTGAGATGCTGGGCAGAGAGAAGACTGCAGAGAGAAGTGAAGGGAATTCAAATTCAACTTTGAGTTCGAAAAGTGCGCCTGGGTTATTAAAAAAGAATTTGCATAAGACAGAGACAAGAGAGAGAGAGAGAGAGACGAGAGAGAACACGGCACGAGCTCTCAGTTCTCAACTTAAAACCAGAAGGATTAAGCAATAAATAACTATACACAGAGAAATATAATGCATGATTCCGGGATGAAATAAGTCCGAAACGCTGACAAAAGCTCGGTAATTCCGAAATTTCCTTAAACCAAGTACAAAATGTGTGTGATTCAAGTACGATTTTTTAATTCCTTCTCCACAAAAATTTTTCTTGAGAATTTTTTTAAATCAAATCAAATGTTTTAGATTTGTTTTTAAGTACGATTTTTTAATTCCTTCTCCACAAAAATTTTCTTTGAGAATTTTTTATAATTAAATCAAATGTTTTAGATTTTTTTTAAATTTTTTTTTTGCACATTATGTCTAAAATTTTCCAAATTCTTACTTAAAAAATAAATGCTAAAATTAAGAACTTTAAATTTTAATTTTATAATAATTTTTTTTTCTGTGTATGTAATATTCTATGAAATTATATTCAAATTAGTTTGAAGTCTGCCGTCAGAGCGGCCTTAACAAATGGTATAATTATGGTATAGAGTCGAATACAAAGGCACTTGAGCACTTGAAATTATGCTAAATGCCAATGGAAGAGGTGTGCTCTGAACTGAGCTGAATCTGAAGCTGTAGTTGTAGTTGTAGCTGCCACAAAATGCTGCCTAGGTGCAACAGTGGCAGCCACAACGGCGCTCATCAATTATCCACGTGCTTACAGCTTACAGCAATTTGTTAGATGTCTATGTTAGAGATAGAAAGAGAGAGAGAGAGTGAGGGAGAATGGAGGTTACTTTTGACACCTTTTGCATGCCTCTAACAGAGGCTGGGCTGAGTTTGAGCCACCTTTGAACACCTTTGACGTGATTATAACAGTTTTACGGCTAGTTATTAATGATTCGCCTTTTCAATTCGGAGAGTTACAAAGAGGTTTCTCTCTCAGCTGCATAATTAACGCGGCCTTCAATTGGCAGCTTTTTTTATATGTTTTAGAAATGATTTACAAATTTCTGATTAATGCAGGGAAAGTGCAAAAATTATACAAAAGAAAAAATATAATATATAATATAATATAATATATAATATAATAAAAAATTGGATAGAGGTTAAAATTGCATTAAACTTTAATTTTATGATAGCAAAAAAATGATTTATTGTTAAGATGAATTAATTGCATGATGTGCAGTCCTAAAAATTGTTAACAAAATAATATAAATATCAATTAATTATAATGATAATTATTTAAAAATAAAAATAAATGGTTAAAAAATTGTATTTAGATTAAAATTGCAGCAGATTAAAAAAAGCAGAAATTTGTTGATTAATGAGACGAATAAATTACAAGATATATAAATTTGATCTCCAATATTACTCAATATTATTATTAACAAAATACTTATAAATTACAAGATATGTAAATATGATCGGCATTATAATCCAATATTATTATCTCAACTGGTAGCAAAATACTTATCAAAAAGTTACCAATATTTATCTACTGTAAATGATTTATATTATATTACAAATATAATTTAAAGTTCTTTAAATTTTTTATAAATTATGAAACATTCCTAAACAATTTTTTTTAAGAAAAATGAAAAGTTTCTTTAAGTTTTCTCAAGAATCATTCATTATTTCTTAGCTCAACCACAAACCATTTTGATTTCATTTCGTGAACTGAATAAAAAGTGAATAAATTTTAATTGATTGAATGCTCATAAAATGGCACGAATTGTAAATTGTCGGATGGCCTTAAGGCGACCAACGAATAACGAATAAATCTACATAACGACGATGCGATACGATTGTTATCGCTCTATATAAGTATATGGGGAGTACTACTATATGTATGTATATAACATGCGATATTTATTTAAATGATATCATTTCCTGAGCTCGTTTTCGAAACACCTCGCGGCATGTTGTGCTATGTAAATTTCTGTGTGTTGTTGTTGTTGTTGTTGTGGTGTCCGTCAACAATCAAGTCATTTATCAGACCAACAAATATTCAAAACGTGGCCATAGAATGCTCATATTATGCATGACGGTTTCATGCCATGTCAGTTCGCTCCTCCGATAGCCCAAAAACCAACAAATATTGCGTGCAGACATAAGTAATAATTTTGTGAGGAAGAAGAAGAGAGGGAGAGGGAGAGAAGAGGAAGCAGAAGTAAATCAGGGCCAAAAGCAAGAGAGAGGAAACAAAAGTCGAGCAGACGATTGGTTGATGAGAGGCCTGGAAAATATCGCGTTGGCGTTCGTTGAATGAATGAATGATAATAATGATGTTCCACAGCGCTCAGCAGGACGGAAGTGCAGCAGCAACTTGACTCAGGCAACAACAACAACAGCAACAACTACAACGTGTCTGCTGATGAGGCTAATGATAAGTATGAAAATGAGTTCAACTCGCAGATGACACGACACAGTCCGAATAACGCCGTTTGAATAGGGCTTATAACAAAAAAGACAGAAAGAGGGGGAAAGGGCGGTTAAAGACAGGTTAAGGGGCGTGAGGAGTAGATGGTAATTTCATTTATGAATGAAGCAAAAGGCCGCATAATAAATCAAAGACACACACGATGTCAGTGTGGCTCAAAACAGGAGCGTGACCGGACAGGAAATGGAAATGAGATTGCAATATTCCAAAAATATATAAGCGAGAGTTGCACTGAATTGTTTTTAGGATATTTGAAGGAAAAAAGATATCAATTACTGATATAAAATTTATTATAAGATTTAGTTTTGGTCATTTCTTAAGAGTGTAAAAATATTCAAAAAATATATACAATTTTGCAACTGGACAAAATTTAAATGAATTGAGTGTGCATTTACATTTTGTCCAGTTGCAAAATTTTATATTTTTATTTGAATATTTTTACACTCTTGAAAAATGATCAAAACTAAACCCTTTAATATATAATATATAAATAATAGGCAAATAATGATGATGATGAGTTTAATGTATTCGAAAATTTTCGAATTCAAACTTTTTGAAAAACTGTCAAGGGTCAAGTATAAAAAAAGGTGGAGTGTTGAAAAATATTAAATTTTTTAAATGAATAGAATTTTGATGCAGAACCAATTAAGAGGCGAAACATTAAAATAATTGACATTTCTCAAGGAAGTCGGTTCAGTTTATATAAAGTTATAAGAATTAAATTGTTTTCAAAACAGTTGGAAAAATAACACAATTTTTAATTGGAAAACCAATTTGATTGACAAAGTTATGGGCGTTAAAAAAAACTTTTTAAGTGTATTTAAATATAAAGAGAATATTCTGATTTAAATTTTAGGAATATCATTTAAATTTCATCACCTAATTCAATAATTTGACAGAAATATTCATAAAAAATGCACCCAAAATGTGCGTGTTTCGCTAACTACTCAAACAGCCCTCGTTAAAGCCAAACTGTCAGTCGGTATATATATGAAATATATGTATGTATGTAAAAGTAACTTCAAACTTACCGCCAGCATTTTGCATGTTGTTGTCATCATCATTGGCATTGCTTGTTGCTGTTGTTGAGGCTGGCGCCGGCGATGTTGTTGTCGTTGTTGTTGGTGATGTTGCCGCTGGGGCTGCTGTTGTTGCTGTTGTTGTTGCTGTCGCCTCGGGCGCTGCATCATTTTGTTGTAATGCGACTAATGAGGCGGCAAAATTGACGTGTTGCTGCGGCGTGAAGCTGAACAGAGATGCATTATCATCTGTTGCTGTTGTTGCTGCTGTTGTTGTTGCAATTGTTGTTGCTGCTGACGCTGGTGAAGGGGATGGGCATGGCGATGGGGCTGGCGATGGGGCTGGCGATTGAGTTGTTGGCTCGCTTTTAATTGCTGCTGCCAGTGTGGATGTTGCTGACGTGCAACGTTGTTGCTGCCAATACTCGGCGGTTATCAAATGTTGCAGGCTGTGCGTAGGCAAATGTTGGCCAAACAAATTGCTCAGATGTTGCAGTGGTGAGTTGTTAGCCACATGTTGCTGCAACAGTTGCTGTTGCAACAACAATTGCTGCTGTTGCAGTTGTTGTTGTTGCTGCTGTTGTAGATGATGAGGCTGCAACTGCTGCTGTTGCTGCTGCTGCTGCTGGTGATGATGATGTTGAAGCGGATGATGATGATGATGGTTGAGATGATTATGATGATGATAGAGCAATGTTGCTGCTGTTGTGTTGTCTGTGGCATCGCTATTGATTTTATATTTGCTTGTTGTTGTTGGCGTTGACATTGTTAGTGCTTCCGCTTTTGCCAGCTGCTGCTGCTGCTGTCGTCGACTACGATTGCTGCTGCTGTGACTGTTGCTGCCGCTGCTGCTGCTGTTGCTTTGATTTGTGTTGCAGGCGTTTTTGTATTCAAGTAACATGCCGTTGATGCTGACTCTTGCACTAGCAACCTGCTGTCGATGCTGCTGTTGCTGTTGCTGATAGTAGTTTGCTAGCAACAATGGCATAATCAATGTTTACATCAACAACCGTGACAGCAGCAGCATACACCTCACCAACATAGATAGATAGCAACCACAGCAGCTACCCACATTCAGTTCGCAATTTAAATAATCGCCCTCCGATTCGTCAAGTTTCCGCTGCAACTGTCTGCAATAAGTCAATGATCATTTAAATACATTTTAAATTTAATATGTTGTAATCTTATTAATTAGTTGCATACTAAAAATCTTTATTAGTATGTAGTTCCTATGTTGACTGTTAATTTAAAAACAATTTTAAATTTAGTATTAACATACATATCTAATTGTATAGTGTTATTTTATTTTTTTTTTAAATTAAATAAATTAAATTAAAATATGGAAACTAACAATTAAAATACATGTTAAATTTAATATTAAGTTATACAATTTTTAAATTTTTTTTTTTTAATTTTTATTAGTAAAAAATTTGATTTTTTGTACAAAAATTGTAATACACTTATTAGTTAAATACTTAGTAATCTAATTGAATTTTATTTTAAATTTTGTTTAGCTAATTTTCTTTGTGAGCTGCATTTAATTAATTTTAAGAAATATAAATAACAAGCTTTAAGCTGTTCAATAAAATTCAAAGCTCCTAATCTTCTCCAACTTCTGTAATGACTAATAATAATAATTATCAATGCAAAGTTCTAAAAGAATTTTTTCCCAATCCAATAATCACATTTTCAGCTTAAAATGCCAAGAAACTAATTAAATAAACAAAATAAAAGAAACATGGTAAAACATTTAATTTAAAAGTAATAGACTAAAAAAGTACCCTCTAATAATAAGATAAATAGACCAAAAATTTTAAATTTGAAGAAAAACTAATTAAAAAACTAACTAAAAATAAATATTTTGAAATTTACAAAATATATTTATAATAGTTTAAATCTTAAAGATAGACTCAGCTCGGTTATGACTAATCAATACACACAGTTAAGAGTCAAATAACACAACTACAACATGCTGAAACCTTTCGTTGTCTATTTTTCAAAAATTACAGGGTATAAACCTAGCCTAAAAATGCAATTTATGCAAACTCATTCGGCGCGCAAAGTTTGATGGACATGTGAAGTTGAAGTTGCCAATAGCTTCAGTTAATCATCTCAGACGAGTTTTTTGTCATTTTAATTAGTTCAATTTTAGTTGCGGACTAAAAGTCGCACCTCAACACACACACATATATATTTTCACCTGACAACAACAATAGTAGAAACAACAATGACAACAACGGTAACAACAACAAAAACAACAACAACAGCGTCATGACTTGACGTTGAATTATAATCAGAAAATGCCTAATCATTCCTACTTTTGTTTAGCTTATCGGAGCAATTGAAGGAGAAGGGTTGGGGAGAGCAAAGGTGGAGAAGGGAAGTGGAAGGGGCAAGTTGGCCAAGAAGAAGAAGCTGTATTTGAGGCTGTCGACAAACGTTTTGATGGTAGCTGTGAATAAGTCAGGCAATTGAACCGAATATACATAATATAATTGCCAGGCAGTGTAAAAGAGCAATAACAACAGCAAGAAATTATACTGATTCTTTCTATGATACACTGTGAGAAATAGTTTATTTATTTAATACGAATTGTGGCATTTAAAAGAAAGAGTTTTGTTTAATTTAAAACTCTTAAAGAGCTTAATTATACTCAATTTTTTAAGTTTTGGGTTTTAAAATGCAGTTGGATCTCTTTGAATTGTGTTACTATTTA
The DNA here is from genome assembly GCA_037043405.1 of Drosophila subquinaria. NCBI lineage: Eukaryota > Metazoa > Arthropoda > Insecta > Diptera > Drosophilidae > Drosophila > Drosophila subquinaria. The sequence continues at coordinate 64,477 of JBAMBL010002043.1, forward strand.
ATTCATTCAATTAATATTCCACCATTATTTCTTTAAGTGCCTTAATTGATGACAATCAAATATAACTTAAAATAATTTTTAGACCTTAACCGTTCTCTGTGATTATTTTTTTAAATATTAATTACCATTTATCATTATTAAATAATATAACAACTATGTATAACTTCGACTTTAAAACAGTTTTAGCTTTAAATTCAAAAAATTAAATTATATTAATTTTGATTAAATCTTTTAAACTTCTGCTCAACATTTCTCTTTAAAATTTCTGCAAGTGTATCAATTGATATGGCAACTACATCCACAAATGTCGTCGCATTAAATTTCACAGCTCAACACGCGGCTCTAGGCACAAAGTCGGCACATCGAGAGAGGGGGCATTATAATTACAAGTCATCTACCTGATGTTTTTGACCATTTAAGCTACAAAACACGAACAAAAAGCCGTCGAACAGTAGCCAACAGATAATGGGAGAAGAAAGAGAGAGAGAGAGAGAGAGAGAGAGAGAGAGAGAGAGAGAGACTGTAATCATATAAAAATAAATAATAATAATCACACAATAAATACAACTACACAAAATGGCCCAGAAGATAGCAACAAATTTCCATGCTTGTATCGACATTAGGCCGCATAATTGTTAATACCATTTAAATGTGCGTAAAACGCAGCTACCAAGTCATGTTCTATTATTACTCGAATCGGGCAGGAAGAGGAAGAGGTACCTAGAGTAGTGCAGCGGAAATGTTGAGAAATGACAAGACCCATTTCTCTTTTTCAGATCTATTTTTTTGGTACCTCCATATGTATCTCATCCTAACTAGTTTAACTTTGTAATGCGCTTAAATGAGACTGGGAGATTTTATTCAATACTACTAACAAAAAAAATGGGAACGAACTGTAGACTGTTTACAGTTTAAGCAGCGGAAATATTTGGACAAATAATTAATGAACTTAAATTTCCAAAATATAGTCTCTTTTGGACTATGAATCAGCTCTTTAAATACTTATGAATGTAAAATATTCCAAAGAAAATTTTCAGTACTGCATATGTTACAGAAAATGTTAAATAATTAACATGCTGTTAACATAACAACTTAAATTAAACTAAAGTTAATATTTGTGCAAATAAAATTTTTTTCCATTAAGTATGTCAAGTTTAATTGAATGAAAATTAAATATTTATGTCAACAACTACACTAGACGGCATATTTATTTTGACAACATTTACTCATAATTTGAACCTACTTCATGTATATTTTGGCATCAATGGAAAGGTCATTTTAATGCCGTTTGAATGATATAAAACTTTCCTTAACCCATTAAGTACACATTGAAAATTTTTAATTCTTGCATAGCTATGCATAGGTCTATTTTAAAACTTTTTTCCTCGATTTTTTAAAAAAAATTTTTTATTGCGATAAAATTTTTCAAACAATTTCAATTGTGATTGCACAAAAAAAATTTTCAAAAATCTCTTTTCTAGTATTTTTTAGAATTTTTTGAAATCTAAAATTAATTACTATTTTAACCCCTTTTTCCTCCATTTCATACAAAACAGTGCCTTTTTTGCAGTTTTAAAAAAATTATAAAAAATACTAGCAAAAATTTTTTTTTTTTTTTTAACAGTCACTATTAGAATTGTTTGAAGAATTTCTTCGCATCAAAACATATTTTTAAAAAAATCGAGGTAAAAAGAATTCAAAACTTTCAATCAAAAGTTTTGTATTATTCAAACGGAATTGAAATGACCTTTCCATTGATGCCAAAATGTACATGAAGTAGGTTCAAATTTTGAGTAAATAAATGTAAATGTTGTCAAAATAAATATGTCGTCTAGTGTACATATATAATGTGAATTTCAAATAATTTTAAATGCATCAAAATGGGAATTTCAACGCTTTTAGCAATAATATCAATTTCATAAGCCTAAGTATAACACTGTTTATAATTTAACAAACCCAATTACCAGCAAATACCAATTACTAATGATAATTTACAGGCCTTGTTAGCCATTGACTACTGTATGACTTGCATTTGCCTTGACGATTTAACATAAATTTATAGCGAAAATTGTATAACACACTCGATCCAAGTGTCCATAGTTATATGTAAATATTGATAAGATGCATGGACAGGTAAACAGGTAACATAAAAAGGTGTAAAAGGTGTGAGGAGCATTTGAATTGAAGACCTTCTAGAAACAACGAGGTCTAACAATAACAAGGAGAGAGTTCAGGGGAATTTATTTATTTTTAAAATGTATCTATTTGGTCAGGGTGATACATTTAGTTGGGCTTATTTATTATACATACAAAATGACAATAGAAATAGAAATACTTGTGTTTACTTTGATATTTTTAGCATGCAGCTTAAGAAATGCTAATTGAAGTTTAGTTAAAAGTCCACGTACTGCGCATAAATATTAAATATTAATTATATTTAATGCAAAACCAAACAAAACATTTGCTTGGCAGCTAGCGCCAATCGATATATGTCAAATTGTATTTAGAAATTCCAAAATCTCCGCCCTCTTTTGAATAATGGCCCGATTGGCGCCCCATTCGTTAAGTGCCAGAGCTGGGGGATTTGTTTTTGGCTTATAACGAACTTAACATAACTGACACGCCCCATCGCAATGGGGCATTAAACAATTTTGACTTAGTAACTAAGACAAATTAACCCATTTACAGTTCATCAGCTTTAGAAAATAATGCTAAACAAATTACTGATTGCCATTTGAGAACAAAAACATTAAGCAGACAAATAATATTCATAAATAATTATCAGTGTGCCAAATTATAATGGATTGCTTTAATGTAAAATAAGGAAATACATTTAGCGATGGATTGAACCTGAGGAATGTGCAGAGAACTGTAAAAAACTAAGGAACTATGACTGTCGTTTTCAAATGTGCTTAATTCTTAAAATCAAAAAGTGAAGAAATTAACAGAACTTATCTAAAATGCATCTATGTTCTATTATAAAACTATTATATGTTGAATCTAGGCTACAAAAATATCCAATTCAGTAAAGTAGTTTAGCTTTCATCTAAGATTTCTTATACTTATCCTACATCAAATTTTAGTCAATCTTTAATCTATCCTTTAACAGATGTATATTTTATATGATATCCAATTCTATTCTGTATCTGGACTTTTTAAAATATATACCATAATTCACTTAACTAAATAAAATCAATAAATATTTAAAAATTTTAATTTAAGTCAATTTTTTTTATAAGATATTGTTCAATCTTTAATTAATTAATATTTTTTAAGTATTTCATATATTTTAATACTTATATTTTATATTTTATTATTGCAATTGTTTTTTATTGTTTATTTATATTAGTTTGTATTTTTTTTTTATTTTTTAATATATTTATTATTAATTAATTTTTTTTTTTATTTTATATTTTGTCTCTATAATATATTATATGTTCCCTGTCGAACCTATCTATCTTATATCTATCTTATTTGTTTTCTTAAAGTAACCTTTGTCAAGACCATCCAATCATTTTTCCGCCTTAAATCTATCAAAAATCTATCAACTTCCTGTTTTCTTTCGGGGCTTACCCTTTTAATATTATGTTTGTTTTTTCCGTTAGACACCTGCATCATCATCGATGTTTGACTCATTTCCATGCGATATCTCGCCACGTTCCGTAACGGCGTCATGATAACAGACCCACTTAAATGTTAAATGCTGTCCAAGTTCTGGCCAGATTTTATTGCAATTGGCTAATGAATGGCACTCGTTGTTTTCCTGTTGTTTTGCCGTTTCATCAATGCAACTTGTGACAGTTTTCTAATTGTTATTACTATATTTATTGTCGGCATTTTCCTAGAAAAGCACTTTGGGCCAATAAACGATAATCACATGGTTCGATCACTTATCAAAACAAACTACGTTGGAACATTTCAGTATCATGAATGAGCGAAAATATTTATGAATCGCAAATCTATCAACTAAAAAAAAATATAACCATCTTTGACAATTATATGGCTTAAAGAGAAAACTATATATAAATCACTATAAGAGAAAATTGTGTACGGAAATTATATTCTAATGTTCAATTATGCAGAATTTTGAGATGGATTAAAAACTGTGGGTCAAAAGTTGTTTTATGGTATTGATAGACTGAAATTTTAAGTGAATAACAATTAAAACTATTCAAAAAAAACCATAAAACGACTTTTGACCCACAGTTTTTTATCCAATACATTTTATTATTCTCACTCCGTATTACGATTAAATGGTTTAAAGTTCATTAAATGATTTCCAAACTATTTTGTGTTGTTAAGATAGTTAAATGTGAATAGAATTGATATTGGGGATGAAATAGATAAAGATTCTGAAGTTAAGGCTTCAAGATATTTGAGAATTATGAGTGATAATAAATTTAGATTCTTTTGAAATCAATTTGTTATAATTACTAGGAAAAAGGGATTCATCTTTTTAAAGAACTAATCATTTAATTTATTATGTACTAAACTGTCTCAACATTATACTAAGTAATCACAGTTCACTTGAATTGTGGCCCTAACCTTGCCCAAAAACACAATGGAACAACTCAGTTTAGGCCAATTGAGTGCTAACGTGGTCAAAAGCACCAGCCCCCACACTACAATCAAAGCAATCGAAATTTTGGACTTTGATCGCAACAACATCAGCATCAGCCCATTTGAGTTAAGTTTGTTTACCCCAGTCAAAAACAAAAAACCCAAAAAAAAATAGGAAAGAAGTGAATAAATAATTCCAAGAAATTTATTAAGGTGGAGAGCACAATAAATGAAATCAGGTGTACTTAATAAATTCTAATCACAAGGTTCATTTGTTAAATTCACAAATTATTGAACATTATCTACTTCCGATTGTAAGTGCGAATAAGATCGAAATAAGTATTCACAGTGATTAGATACTTGTGTATCTTTTAATGAACAAACGGCATAAAATTTGCTTATCTTAAGCGAGAAATCTACAAAGACCTCAACTTGTTTTATATGTACTATATTTTAAAATTCACACACGTGTAGAGCTTATCAAACTTTGTCGCCAAGCTGCCAATTGAATGAATGACGACATATCGCTGACAAATCCACGATTATAATGTGCGCAAGTGAATATTGTGAATCATATTCAAATTACATACCAAAAACTATGATAAGATTTCAAACTGTCACGATATGAATGTCTAAAGTTTAACCATGAAATCATTGTCCAAACGCACAATTTCCACGATTCACAATTTCATTTATTTCAATCAATGATTTAATTATGCAGAAAAAAGTCTTGGGTAGATAAGATACTAATAGTTGACAATCATAAAATGTGGGTTTTAATAAGTAAAAACTATTATATGTAGAAAACTCTTGATACTTGTTTCGAGAATAGATTGATATGATAAAATATATTAAAAATTTCAGTTGACTTTTTTTTTTAATGTTATTTGGAAATCAAAATTTTTTTAACATATTATTCTTAAAATTGTATTCGACTTTTTCAGGTATTTCTAAAATTATAATATTCTTTCCTGTTTTCGGTACTTTTGTTAACAGAACATTCAAGAAAGTGTCCTTAAAATTGTACAAGAAATTATCTGAAAATTCAGAAATTAAATAAACATTTTAATAGATGAGATTTTTTTTTTCTTTTAATTTTACCCAATCTTTAAAGAAATTATTAAAGAAAATTGTTTTTGAATTTTAAGCAAATTTTTAAAGTTCTTGAAAAGCAGAAAAATATCAAAATAAAAATTTTATATTTTAATTTTACCCAATCTTTCAAGAAATTATTAAAGAAAATTGTTTTTGAATTTTAAGCAAATTTTTAAAGTTCTTGAAAAGCAGAAAAATATCAAAAGAAAAATTTTATATTTTATTCAGTTTCTTTCTCGGAATTATTCCTTACTTTATTATTATTTCCAGGGTATCTCTGCCTCGATTATGCCCTTCATAAATTTTAATTGTGCTGTCAGTCAATTGATTATTTTGTTTTTCAAGTGTCAATTGGTTTCTTGTTACGAACGTCAGTCGTTGATATGCAAAGTGTGCGTTAACGCACTTATTATTATAGTTCTTGTTGTTGTTGTTGTTGTTGTTGTAGAGTATCTTATAGGTAGAGAGCATTACCTGGTGTTTTGCCTGCCTCTTCGTCCTCCCCCCTTTTGATTTCTAGCTGTCGTCTTATCAGTGCATGACAAACAAATTGAACTCATTTCTTTAAACAGCTTCGACGCAATTGTCAGCTATAGATACAGCTACAGCTATAGCTACAGTTAAAGACACAGATACACAGATCATGCATAAATATTCCAATAAGTCTCAACTTGTCGCGTTGTCTTTAACTGTTTGTCGTTGTCGTCTCTGGCTAATCAGTTCATGTACATGCAGATACCGAATATGGTAAATGGAAAGCAGCCACAAAGATAAAGATACAAAGACGGCACCGTAGAAGTATCTTGAACGTGCAACTTGTGGCATACATATAAAGCACTCACTGTGGTTACCATTTTTATCTAATTAGGCTAAGCAGCAAGGCAACAAATATTTATTATTGTACAAACAAACATGCAGTAAAATAATCAATCACTTGATCGTTACAGCAAATGGCCTGGTATCTGTATCTGTAGCTGTATCTGTAAATGTATCTGTATCTATATATGTGCTGCAGATAACGGCATTTGAATAAGGTAAGGAAATGCAGTTCACTTCCAACTACAAGTCTCTACAAGACACACACACACCTGGTGCAGTTATAGATACAGATACAATGACAACTTGCCTTGCACTCAATGCGTATCTGTATCTGTATCTTTTGACGCCGCGCACAAGTGTTATGCTAATAAAACAAATCGAACTCAGCTTATCAGCAAAGATATATATGTGTATATATATTTATATATATGCCATATTTACATTAAACAAGACGACGACGACAATATTTAAAGTGTAAATCGATCGATTTTTTTCCTCTTTTTTTTTTGCTTACACATTATTTTTGTTTTGTTTATTGTATTTATTTCAATTTCAATATTATTTATCACCCTTTGTTGTTGCTGTTGTTGTTGTTATTGTTGTTGTTGCTGGTGCTGGGCACTGACTTTATGATTGGTGCCACATTGCGAAAGCCACTTCAACATTTGTGTTCGCTTAGTGTAAACTTTGCAGCAGGTACACGTACTTTCGGCTCACACTGTTTACACTAGACTTATGGCACACACTATATGCGTTCTTCCCCCTTTATTTAAGCCCCCTTCAAGTGATTCCCATCTGCGTTGCGAGCTTATAAATTTGATAGGACTTTAATTTTGTGATAAACATTTTGGCACATTTTTTTATCGCTTTTTTAATGGAAATTCTATGGAAAATTAATCTATGGAATACATAGTTGAGGTTCTTGAGAAATTTTCCCTACAGATTACAGGCAGCAAAACATAAACAATCAACAAATTAATATTGTTTATGGTAAGTCATATCAATCTCAAAGTAGATTTGAAATTAATATTGGAGAGCATATTATAAGATATGATTTTTGAAGCTTCATATGCTAATAGATGTTTAATGCTAGGCAAAAATCATAAAATTAATGATAGATATAAATATTGAAACCTTTATTAAATACTAGGAATTTCACAAATAAATTCAGCTCAAGACATTTTCAAAAATACAATCAAATAAAATATGTGGTCTAAAAAAATTGTGTGCTTGTGAAAATTAAAAAAAAAAATGTTGAAAATATGTAAACAACTCTAAATAGCATTTAAATTACCTTTAAGAGATATAATTCCTCAGCTCAAATATATATTTTTTTTAGTTCACAACTATTAAACAAACTTTAGGCGCACTTTTCATAATTGTTTGCCAATTGCAAGGCAATTATATTCTGTAGTATCGTTGATAATTATACAATCCAAACTCGTGAATAGTTGCGATTGTTAGTTGAAATAAACAAACGCGATACTTTAAACGATATTCGCGTTGGCCGAAAACCGTCGAAATGCCGTCGTTAAAACACAGCGCAAAATTGAAACTGAAAACTGAAGCTACAACAATTCGACAAGGGGACAAGTTTAAAGGCAACCGGCTGTGTCCAGGTCTGAGTTTTATCTTTATTTTTTCGACGTGTTGTAGGCGCTGGGAACTGCGAATTGTTGTTGGTTGCAAAAACTATATATTAAATAAAAAAAACGTAACGCGCGCGCGCACTTGAGTTACAAACACTGAAACTCAACTGAACGTTGTATCTTAAAGATGCGCAGATCAAAAGCGCAGTCTGGCCAAAAGCGAAACGAAACGAAACGCGGCAACAAGTTTTGCGATACAAAAGGCAAATAAACAAACGGCGGCAACTGCAGCAACTACTGGGCGACAGCAACAACAACATTGCCTTGTATCTGTATTCGTATCTGTATCTGTATCTACACACAGACAGTGCAATGCGTTGGAGCATGCAACACGCGAGCAACACTGAGCAATTGCAACCTGTCCCCGAGAGAGAGTGATAACACAATGCGCTCGCTCTCACACTCTCTCTGCCGCTCTCCCGCTCTTTGCCAATTTGTTGCCGCTCTCACGAATACCAGTGCAAAAACTTTGCGATCACTTACTCTGCTCTCTTAGGTTCCACAAAAGCTGCACAAGTGTGCGAAGCTCTAGCGCGTGACAGAGACAGCAAGAGTGGCGACACCCGCGCTGATTTACGTTCCACCAACGACATGAGCACACACACATACACGCACACACACTAGCGCATTATTCAAATCAGCCAGACGCTTGTCTCGCTCGCACTTGTGTTGCGTGGTTTGCTTTTGTTTCGCTTTATTTAAATTTATGATTATCGTTGCGCGCCGTTTATGTGTGAGTGTGTATGTGTGTGTGTGTGAATTTGTATTTGTATTTGTACTTGTGTGCTTAATCCAATTGGAGGTGGAGCAGCCGCTTAGCATGCTGCGGTGCTCTTCTAGCTTTGGGCTTTGCGTACGCGCTACTTACTCATAGATACTTTATCTACGCCTGCACATAAGCCTCAATTCTGTGCGAGTTGTGGATACTTGACGCTTTATCCAATTGGATTTGTGTTAACTGTAAACTTGTTTGCCTTAGCTACCATTGGCACAGCTCGATTTGTATATTTACAATAAATTCTTTAAGGCATAACAATTAATTAATAGAAATAAACATATTTTTCAGTCATTTATGCGTTGTGAAATTTTAAGTAAAGTTACTTACAGTTTTATTATTAATTATCATGCTTAAACTATAAATAATTATATATTTATTTATTCATTTCAAAAAACATAAACAATGTACAGTAATGCAAAAAGACAACAAAATTATTGTTTATTTATCATTATAAGTTCAAGAATTATACCCCTATAATATATTAAAGTTATATATAATTATTTTATAAATAACAGGTATAAAATCAACGTAATAAAGCTTCAATAATTTTGGGAGCCTTTTTTTTATGTAACCACATAATATTTTCATAAGTAGAAGTTTCAAATAAATGATTTAAAACAAATAAAAGAATATTCACAAATTGATTTTTAAATTTGTTGTAAATTTGTAAGCCTAATGGACTTCATTATTTTGTGCTATATCTATCCATGATTTTTTTTATTTTTTTGTATAGTAAAATAATTAAATATTTTATATTTTCTTAAGTTTTTAAGCCTAATGGACTTTTTTGCTTAGTGCTATAACTTTTTCTAACAACAAATACCAATTGTTACAAAATATATTATGAATAAAAAATTAAAAACCAAGATTTTTTTTTTAATTTTTTTTTATAATAAAATATGTGAATATTTTGTATTTTCATTACAATTACTTGACATACCGAAATTAAAGATATGTAAATTTTTTTCTAAAAAAAAAAACAGCAAATTTTATGTCCAGTGGTTTTCAAATAGTTGAAAGCAATGAGAATTGCTCCTTTTATGGTCTTCTAGATACTCTCACAATATACTCGACTCAGTTGAAGTAGTTGATCTTAAGACAAAGTCAAGTTTTGACTGATGTTCTCACGCTGTTTAATCTGAAACTCGACACACAAAAAAATTAATCAACAATTAATCGAAGGAGATTGAACAAAGTCAAAGACTCATCTCAGTTCAAGTTGTGGCAAGTTTTAAAATGCGCAACCGATCAGTTTTGATTCAGTAGTATAAAAAAAGACAATGCCTTTGTTGTATCTGTAAATGTATCTGTATCTGTACGCACGATCTGTGTAGATTTTGCTTTTGATTTTATCCGCTGACACAATTCCGCGAGCAATTAAGTGAATGAGCCAAGCGATTCCTCGGTGCTTCGTTGGCTCAGTGGTTCAGTGGCTTGTGGCTCAACTTTTGACTCTCAGTCTCTCAGTCGCTTGGTCAATTTGCCGTCTTGTGGCTTAAGGAAGCTGTCAACGGGTCTGCCTGTGTGTGCATAATAATGTGGCCAACAATTGTTTACCATATGCAGCGATCGATGGCATTCCAAGCTGTCCAATTGGGCTTATTAGCCTGTCGTTTGCATTTCGCGGTATTTTTTCTCATCTCTCGCTCTTTGTGCCACCGACGACCATCGACCAGCGACGATCATCGACCAGCGACGATCATCGACCACCAAGCGGGGCAGATTGTTGGCAATTTGAATGCGTTGGCCAAATTCCATACATTGCTAACTTGGCCATTCAAATGTTGCCGACATTGTCGTCATGGCTCTTGACTCTTAGCTCTTGGCTTCTTCTTTTGGTATTAAATCGGACTTTAAATAATCTGTCTATTTGTTCATAATTAAGATAATAATTAATTTGTTTACGTTAACCTTGAACTTAATCAATTGAGTAAATTTGATACATATGTTGATGTCATTTTATATCTCTATTTTCTGTCTTATTTCCCTCTATTCTATTCCTTATTTCTCATGTTCTTAAAATCATAATTTCTATCGCTCTTTCTCGCTTCTACCTTCTACTATATTCTTAAACGTTTTACCTAAATTAACTGTAAATAATCTTTGTTTGCTTTGCAATTTTAACTCATTGGTTGTCACTTAATTTCTTCTTAAACGTCTTACTGGCATGAGCTATCTTTTCTTATATTCTCGCCTTTTCTTTCTCTTAAAATGATTGATATTTTCACTCTATTGCTGTTACTATATTTCTTGACATTTTCTTTACATCACATTCTTAAACTTTTTACTGGCATAATCTATATTTTCATTCATTCTCGCCGTATCTTTCTCATATTTTCTTTGCAATTTTTACTCTTTGACTGCCACTTACGTTTTTCACTTGCCTTATTTTCATATTCTTAAAAATTTTACTGGCATTACCTAAATTTTCTAACATTCTCGCCGTTTCTTTCTCTTGTTTTTTTTGCCATTTTTACTGTTTGACTGCTACTAACGTTTTTCACTTGTCTTATTTTCACATTCTTAAACGTTTTACTGGCATAACATTTCTTTTCATTCATTCTCGGCGCTTCTTTTTCTTATTCTCTTTGCCATTTATATTTTTTTGCTGTCACATAATTTCCTTACTTTTCCTTACATCACATTCTTAAACGTTTTACTGGCATACTTTACATTTCCCAAAAAATCTATTCAATACATTCAGTTTCTTTTTCCAACTTATCTCATAAGTATTTGATTTAATTTTCTTTCAGAGTATCAATTTTCCATTAGGACTCAAAAATTATCATTACCTTTAAATTTTTCCAGTTTTTCAGCACATTATTCGAGGCTCGTTTGGCGCTCGTTCAGCATAAAATTGCAAACACATTATTGACACATCATTATCAATCAAAGCTATGGCAATGTCTGTCTGGCTATAAGAAACGTGGAAAGAGGAAAATGCTTCCGCAAAGCTTTTCCAATGATGGGGACTCCAAGTACCGCTTGTCTTGTCTCTGGGTCTTCTCTTCTCTTTTTTTTTTGTTGTTTAATGGCCATGATTTATGGCAGAATTCTTCATAGGCGGCCGTTCTGGTTGGCCAAGTGCCATTGCACCATGAAGTTGCCACAGTAGCTGCCACAAGAGAAGTCCAAAAGAGAGAGAGACAAAGACAAAGACACAAACAGAGTTGCTGACACGCACAAAACCGAAAGATACTCACTCTCTTGGCTACAGATACATTTGCAGATACAGATACATTTGCTTGGCCAACTTATGCTTTATGGCTAATACGCGATGCTAGTTTTGTTTAACATAAACTGACTGATTTGATGATGGCCATTTACATGCCATAGAAAATTTCTAAGAATTTCATTTCTATTTTTTATTTAAGCTTTTACAGCACGCATTTTAATTCGCAATTATTTGCACAATTTTACGACTTTCATTTCCACATGTTAAACCAAGAAAAGCTCTTAACTCAAACGCATAACTGCAATTAAATATTGTAATGGAATTTGGAATTCGAAATAGATTAATAAATGCAGCTATGATTAATGAATTGTATTTACATTTGCAAGTTAACAAGGGAATTACTTTCAACAGCATAGTTTAGCCGCAAAAGTTTTCATTAATCATGGAAGTAGGCATTGGAAAATCTTTACAACGATTTATTAAATTTAAAAAAAAAAATCTTTTAAATATATATATGCATATATTTAAATATATTTCTGTCATTATAAATAATGTTAATATAATTAAATTAGATAAATCTAATCAATCTATCTTAAAAATAAAATGAAAAAAAATGTTTTGAATACAATAATAGAAACTTCTTGGCACTTTCAGCTCTTGTGTCATATGCAAATCTTGAAAAATCATTTGGGAAATTTTCAAAACATTAAAATTATTAAAAAATGTCTATAGAAAATATAGCTTTGAATCTTTATATACAGTGTGCCACTAATGTGCCAATAAGTCAATGTTCAACTTTTTGCAGCTTTTTTGCAATTTTCAAAAAATTATAAAAAATACTAGCAAAAATATTTTTGAAAAAATTTTATTTGCAGTCACTTTTAGAATTGTTTGAAGAATTTTTCTGCATCAAAATACTTTTTGGAAAAAATCGTGGAAAAAAGTTGAAAAATTGACTTTATTTAAAATTCAAAATTTTCGAAGGGTACTTAATGGGCTAATAAAAATTTGTGTATTATTAGAACGGGGTTTAAGTGAATTAAAGATTATTATAAGAAACCCGCATCAAAACATCTTTATTATAAGCAACTTTGACAAATTTATGCTGTATGAAGACATTAGTGGCACACTGTATATCTTTAAAAATATATTTTCCACATTTTCCACTCTAATTGAAGTTATAACATTTATTTAATCATTATCTTATTTCCAATTTACCTTAAGTATTAAATTACAATACAATGTTTTTAATATAATAATATACAATCTTTAAAGTCTTCTCAACACTCTCGGCTCTCGTGTCATTTCGTAGCTGTGAAATTCGCACAAAACTCTTGGGATGGCCAACAAATATTGCAGTTCACACTTTGAGCACGCAATTTGAGCCGCATTTGCAGAGAGAGAGAGCATTAATCTTGTACGCACTTTAGCTAAAGTCAAAGTCTATTTGAGGCCATTAAGCCAAGTTAGCCAGTTAGCAATTTAGCATTTTAATTGAAATTCAAATGAGTGCATTAAAAAGTATTTGAAAGGGGCTGTCAGTTGTCAGTTGTTGGCACTTTTAATGAGTGTCTATGGCTTAAAGGCGACTGTTGTCAAATTGCGCTATTATGCAAAAGGCTGAAAAACAAAAGTTAACCAACTTTAATTGTCGCAACGCAACTGCAATTGCACTTGCTAAAAAGTAAAAAGAAAAAGTGTAGACATGAAATGTACATGGGGTAAAAACAAAAGAGAGTCTTGGCAATTAGCCTTTGGCCAAGTTGTTGGCCAAGCTGTGGAGTTGGACCATTACAAATGAGGCGTTGGCGTGATTGCCTTTAGGCCAGACTTTTGCCTGATTATTATGATAATAATTATAATGATAATTTCAATTAGATTCGCGCTCGCATTTTAATTGTTTTTTAAGCAAACATTTACAGTCATGTAAGTAATTAATCAACACTACTGTAGAGTCTAGTCCTAAGTAAACCATATTCAATAATTTCAAATAATAGAAACCATGGATTGCAAACAAGAGTTATAAGTTCAAAAAAAACAAGACTGATCAAAATTATTTAGATGAAAAATTTTAGAAATACAAATTTAAGATGCAGGATTCTGGAAACATTTTTAATTTTCATTTAATTTTTAATCAAAAAAATACAATAATGAAAATAAAAAATTAAATTTATATTTTTACTTAAAAATCATTAAAAAAGTCTTTTTTTCCGCTTTTTCAACAAAAATTATTAGTACAAATTATTTAACAGCTCTCATTTAAAAGTTGAAAGTAAAAGTAATTTTTAAATTTTTTATTTTAAATTTGTAAATTTGATTTTAAAAATCTTTTAAGCCAATCTGTATATTTCAAAACTTGAAATTTCCATTGGTATATAACTAAGGTATTGAGATTAACAAAATAATTCTAGTTTATTTTTATAAATTTCTATTTTGCAATGTTTCAAAATTTAACAAAACAACAAAATTATATTTTCATTCACAGCAGCTTTTTATCATATTATTCCAAATTTGTTTAAAATTTCAAAATGACTTTCGTTTCTATTACTTTTTCCATCACTGTCGTCTACTCTGAAATACGTGTTAAAAATGCCAAGCAATAACAACAACAAATTCAATTAGCATAAAATACGAGTAACTCGCAACTCGACTCCGCCCCATAAACGATCTCAAAACGAATCCAATTCCAATTCCAAGTTGCACTGCAAGTGTTGGTCAAGTTTTTGAATCTTTTCATTGAGATTTAGGCTCCTCCCCCTGCCAACAAATTACTTAGATGATCTGGCAGTATTTAAACATTTACAAACAACTTTTCGATATGCATCTCAACAACTCTAATTACTTTTGAAGATTTCCAAACTGTTTGGCGCCAGTTAATTTTCAATATTCATATCTCTGGATCAACAAATTATTAATTTCGAAAATAAAACTCAGTGAATCTTGAATTTGGAAAATTATAAAAATTGTAGCAGATGCAGTCAATAATTGTTTTTGTTGTTTTTATTGTGCTGCACTTAATCCAATAATTGATGAGGCATTTCAACAGTTTAGTTTAAATTGAATGCATTTTTAAAGTGGGAAAATATATAACCTCCGGCCACTGTAATTGCATTTGATGTTTCGTAAGTTATATGTAGATATATCTATACATTCAGTTAATAAATGTACGCTTTTAATTTTCCATGTAGTCAAATGGCAATTGTGATTTATCTAGTATGTGAGAAAATAGTTGGAGAAAAAGTGTAATGAAACTAATTTATTTAATCCCTTTTAAATATCTATGCGAAAAATTATTGGCAAATGTAAAATTAAGATTACTTCAATTTTTAAAATAATTTTTAACTGCATCTCATTGAAGGTAAAGTGTTTATTGAAGTATTATGAGTTGAATCATATTAAAACCAATGCGTTTCTTGAAGATCAATTGAAAAGCTGCTTCTGCATTCAAAATTCTGTGTACAAAATATGGAAAAAAGTTGAAAAACTATTGTAAATATCGATACAGATTGTTCCATACACATTATTAAAGTCTTATTTCATATTTGTTTTTTAATTTTTATAATGCATAATAATTATTTTTATTTCTTTCATATTTTAATTTATTTCAAGGAAGCTCAGTTTTATGTACTATGTATACATAAATATTTATTAATTTATGTAATTATTTTTTTACGTATGCATTTATTTTCTTAAACCAAAAGCACTTTTAAAAACGAAATGAAAATTAAGAACCTAATCAGATATTAAATTAAATTAAATTTAAGCTAAAGGGTATAAATTCAAAGATTTTAATGTTGCTTTAATTTTTAAAAGTACTTTTGGTTTTCATCTTCTTTTTGATGAGTTAAACTTTAAGTGACAACTAAAATAATCAACATTGTTATTATTATATAAGCCGAGTGACATTTTGGCCATGATGATGATACAAGTTAGTTGAGCGATAAAATTATCTATGCATTTTGTCGGCAAAGTCGCTTTGAATGCTAAATGGACATAGAAATGGCCAAAATTCATGTCTTGGCGTTGCACGGCCTGCAAAAATGTTGTACGACAAGCGCCAAGTTGGCCAACAAATCAAAGACGTTGTTGCCGTTGTTGTTGTTGCTGTAGTTGCTGTTGTTGCCACTGTTTGGTTGCCGTTGCCGTTGCTGTTGTTCGTACCACTTGGACTTATATGGCAAAATTAGTGGGATGCTTGAGTTACGTTGCATGCTTGATAAATGGCAAAGAAGAGAGAAGGAGGTGAAGAGGAAGGGGGAGAGCGAGGGGGAAGGAGGTACCAAAAGTGACAACGTCTAAAAGATTGTTGTCGCCTTCATTGAAGGTGTCGTCGTCATTAGCACAATGTTCGGCCAGTTGGCCGACACATTTAAGTTGGCCTCACATTTCAGTTAACTGCAAAAGATGTTAACAACGAAGATTTTAGAATCATTTTCAATAGTGTTTATGAAATTTTATGCACTCACTGCGCTCAGCTTGCAGAAGTCTTCCCCAGGGAGCAGAAGCTGTAGCTAAAGTTGAAAACAGGCATCGCATGTGAGTCGGAAAAAAGTCGAGCACTAAAAAAATAATAGGGATATTAAGGAACAAGATATATTTTTGATTTTAAATTTGTATGTATTTAATTATTTTTAAGGTTTTTATTTTTAGTTTTAATACTTAAAATTGATGTTAAAACTTATTTGCAATTTTAAATTTATTTTAAAATTTGTATTACAAAAGTTGTAAGTAAGAATTTAAATTGGTATCTAGATCTTTTGAACGGAAGAGCCCATTTCAAAAATATCATTACCTTTATATTAATGTATAAAATAAATACCTTAAATAAGTATAATAATAAAACAAAAATAATAATAATAATAAATTAAAATGTTTATTTTTGATATTCAAAAATTGCATGTTAATTAATGTATAAAATATATACCTTAAATAAGTATTATAACTTCGTGCAAAGATATTTTAATTCATTTTTATTTTAATATTTAATAAAATTTTTAAAAAAAAAGTGTTTTTTTGAATTTTAATGTTAAAAATTTCCAATTAAAAATTTGGTATAACTTTTAAATACAAACTGAATACTAAGTTTTATTTTCAGTTTTTATTTAATTTTTCAACTTTTATTTACTTAAATCAGTTTTATTTTGCAATTTTCAATAAAAAAAATTAAAAATAATAGTTGGTTCCTATTTATTTTATTTTTTTTTTATAATTTTTTTCATAAAACTTATAGCCGTTACGATCCCTGGCTGAAACATTTCCTCACGCCAATAAACGCACAATTATAATAAAAATAATCACCTGGTCGGCTGTTTAGTGTTGGCTGCATTTGGTCATAACCAGACCAGGGGGCCAACATAGAACCGTTGGCAGTCTAAGAAACTCCTTCACTCTCCACTCTCCACACTCCACACTCCATTCTCCAACTTCCACTTGGCGATAGTCGTTGTCTGGATTATCGCCTTTTTGAAAACACATCTCAGTTGGCAAGTTTTTCACTCTTCAGTTCTCTGGCTTTTTTTCTCTCATTGTGACGAGAATTGGCGAGTAATTGCTGCTGCATAATAATTTTTCTCGCACAACTCGACAACTCTGGCAGTCGCTTGGACATTTCAAGTTTTTTACTCCTTGGAGGCGTCGCACGTTAATCCATTTAATCCGTTTTTGGCATTAGTTAGACGAGTTGCCTGCGATCAAATAAAAAACAAAAATGAATATCATAATTGATTCCATTCGAAATAGAGCTATAGGAGTTTTATTTTCCATAACAAAAAAAATAAATGAATAATAAATAAAAATAAATCAGTAAAGTGAAAAAATTAATTAAAACAATAAACAATAAATTAACGCACATATAAAATTGAGAATGCAATTAATATAAAATAAATTCCAGTACAAGGCAAAATTCAACTAACTTTATAAGGCGCTTCAAAAACATAAATTGAAAAAAATATGCTATTATTCATATAATTTATTGTAGATATTCTAAATGTGCGAAAAAATCGATTTTATTCGAAATATTTTCCCACATTAAGTGTAATAAAAAAGTCTTCATTCATTAAGCTAAAGCATTGCAATTTTTAGCTGCTAATCAAATTATAATTCACGGCCAAGACATTAGATGTAATCAATATTCAAAAGTGGCCTCCACCAAAATGGCAACAATCTGTCAAATGGTTTTCACAGCAAAACAAGCAGCTAAACAAGTTGACTAAATGCTAAAGACAACTTATGTTATAAGACGTTTAAAAAAAAATAAGTAAAAAGTCGAAAATTGCTTTATGAACACGTTTCAATTGCCAGTTGCCAGTTGGCTGTTGGCAGTTAGCCTGGCTTGTTCGGTGTCATGTATCTAGACCCGATTCAAAGCTTGGACCGTAGTGATCCATTCGCTGATGATGCGAGTGCACTTAGAAAAATATGTTATGCCATTCAAAAATTAATTGTTTTCGTATTTAAATGTGAACACTTTGTTAATAAAATTTAAAAAGATTGTTGTGTACTATTATTCTTAAATTAAGTATGAAAACTTCTGTTCAAGTTTTCTTTTTCATTCTTGCGCCTTAGAATTCTCAACTTATTCTAGACGCTAAAAAACTGCATCATAATTATAAACAAATAATTTATTAATTTAATGTCAACTAAGTCCAGTTCAACAAAAGTACTTATAGTAAATTAAATAAAATTAAATAGCTTAATATGATATTAAAATAATATTTATTGCTTAAAAATTTAAATTTGTACCCAAAAGATCAAAAGAAATAAAAACCAAAAGCTTAAAAGTCTGTAAAAAAATCTGTAAAATAATAAATTAAAAACATCTTTTGAAATATTAGAATACCGAGCAATATTGCTGACATTTATGCAAATGTTGTAACTAACAAAAGACATAATTAAATGGTATTAAATTTAGTTATTAGCGCAATTTTTATGTAATTAAACTAGTACATTTCAAGATTGAAACGAATTTAAATATGGGAATGTTTTGTGCTAGAAACAAGCCAATTTTGTGATAAATTCAAGAATTTTGTGAAGTTAAAATAGTACAATTCGATCTTTTACAGACTTAAAAATAATCAGGGACCGTAACACTTACAATTATTTTTTTCAAAAAATTAAAAAATAAGAGTTTTTTGCTGATTTTTATAAAAAAATTATTTTTAATTATTAAAAGTAATTTATATGATAAAATTAAAAACAATTATTATTTTTAAATTTTTATACAAAAATTTAACCTTAACTCTTAGTTCCAATTTTCAAAATAAAAAAATTCAGAATAAAAATTAAATTGAAATATCTTTTGAACCAAAGAAGCCATCTACGCATTAGTACCTTTCAATTGATATATAATATGTACAAATGTATGTACTTAGAATATCACAAAAATCTAATTTTTAGTTTTGCATATTCCAAACTCAGTCAGCTTTTGATGTGGCTTGTACTCAAATTTTCCCTGTCTAGTTACGGTAATCTTAATAATTTTTCTTAGTGTGGTCAACGGCAACTTCAACTGCAGCTTCAACGGCAACTGCAACTCAAACTCTCCCAAATCGCAGAGCAATGAAATCGATCATTTTCCCACGATCAGTGTGTGTTGGCTGTCAACTTCTGCCAAGCAGTGTTTTCCCCCCCTCTCTCGAGTCTATCTGTTGGCCAGTGTCCACTGACTAACTCCGAGGTAAAAGAGCAGGAAAAAAAAGAAGAAATAAATGGCTATAAACTTGCCCAAGTCCAACCAATGGGCAGGCATTGCTTAGTTTGTATGTGCTGCTATGTAAATGCTATAAAAGGATTTTGATTACCAGCTCCAGACCGAGACAGACAGACAGATAGACAGGTAAAAAGATAGACAGGCAGACAGATGTCTGGCTGACGAGGTGTTTGAATTCTATTGGGGCCACAACCTGAAAACGGAAGCCACAAGACGCACCTTTTCAGCTTTTTTTTTCACCTTTCACAATCGATGGGATCGATCGTCTCGATCGCCTTTGGGCCTCGAACATGAACATGACTCGGCCATTTCCATTGTGAACATTGCGATCAATATCGCGAAGCTGTGAAATTAAACGAATTTAAATGTTTTTATTATTTTCGTTGTTGTACTGCGTCGGCCGTCGGTTAATTGTTAATTGCGTTTAAGCCATGAACAAACAGTTTTTCATTCATTCATTCATTCGGCTTTCAACGAACGCGTCGGCTTTATTCTAATTAGCGTTGTGCCCCGAGGGGCCAAAGAAACTCTTGGCCCCTGGTTTCTGGTCTTACGCAGTCAACGTGACGTGGCATAGTTGAGTGTCATGTGGCTGACGGTTATACTGCGTTAAAAATCAGGAGTAATGTAGGGTAGATTGTTTTTTAGAAAAATTAAAGAGCATTGAAGATTAGGAGAGATGTAGCCTCTAGAGCATGGAAGTAAATAAAGAAAACGTTATTGAAAAACTGACTAGAAAAATAAATTATAAACTAAAACTTAATATATTTACAGGGTATTTTTACAGCAAATGAGTTGGTGTGGGAGCTCTTGTTTAGAGAACGGAAATGTAGATTAGAATAATAAAACTTTAAAATTATAATGCTTAGCTTGAGGAATATTATACAGAACTGATACTCATTCCTAGGAATAATTTTTTGGAGTATACCAATTTTACAGAGTATCCAAAAACTTTAGTTAAAATTTGAGTTATAGATCAAGAGTAGAAAAATACATATTCCTCATTATAGGATATCCGTTGCTTATTAAAATATATATAAAATATTTTTTATTGCATACTTTTAGGCTCTTACATTGCTTATAAACTTAAATCAGCTATTACTACCATTTCTGCTTACACAATCTGGTTGCGATTAAGTAGGATAGGAGCATATAATAATAGATAACGTTAGTTGCCAAAAAAAAAAAATAATATTTTTAAAACTTTGCATTTTGCGATTTCCGAAAGCGGAAAGAGGCAGGGTAAAAATTTGAAAAATAAAAAAAACTTGATCTGCGCTCCAATTGTTTCTGAGATCTAGATGCTGATGAAGTTTATTTATGGTATATAATTTATATCAGCGGTGGGCACGAAATCTGAACTCGGGAGCACTACAACCCTATCTGAGTCTACCGCTGCTCCCGGAGCCACTGCGTGCCCACCGCTGCTTTATATGGTTGGCTATGCTTCTTCTCCCTGTTACATATGTTTCAAGGAATACAATACTTTACTTGTTTTCTAAGTAATGGCTATGAAAACACTAACTCTTAAAGTCTTTTTTTTGTAATAATTGCACACCTGTATCAATTTCCACAACAGGGTATTTTGGTAGTCTATCACAATCGCAAGCTGTCAACTGTTGGCTGATCTCAGTTGCTGCTGCTGCTGCTGTTGTTGTTGATGTTGATCATGTTGATGTGCGACTGTCAAGCGGCTTAATTGAGCATGCAGCTCAGTTCTTTGACATGTTTTCTATTTGTCTAATTTGTCAAGTTGCCTTGTCTACAGTCTCGGGATTTGGAATTGGAATTGGGTTTGGGCTTGGGACAAAACGGAAATGATATGCCAAAAAAAAAGTGGAATTAAAATCCGCTGCTTAAAGATTTCTACGCACTATGCTTTCAAATCAGTCAGAAGTGTGGCCAAGCTTTGACCAAAGTCAGTTAACAAAATATTTAAATTGATCTCTTGAGCGCGTGTTCAAACAATGCACACTTAATAACGAAAATTGGGTTTTACTTTTTGGGCTGTGATCAAGTGTGCCCCTTGTTATTGTTTGTGTGGCACAGTTTCGTGGCAGGGCATATTTGTGTTGACTTTTGAGTTAATTTGAATAATAGAGCTGAAAACTTGGCTTATTGAGTTCAGAATAAAGGTAAGATAGAATTTTTGATTGAAGCGAAAAGTTGGAAATTAAATAAGTTCGATGTAAATAAGTTACTGGAAATATTTAATAAGATAAAGGCATGGATCGCAATAAAATATTCAGGGATGTCACAGAAATCGCTTTCGCTTGAATTTCACCTCAATTTCATTTCGCTATGCAACAGGTCAATTCGCAGAATTATTTTACGCGGAATAAACTAGCGCTAAGTCAGGGGCAGCGATGCCACATTTTTTAGTCAGAATTCGAAGTAAGGTATTTAAAATATATATGTAAGTATATGAAACCACTTCTGTTTTCTTTAAATTAAGCATTCAAAAATAACTCTTTTGAGGTAAATCAAGTTTCACCGAAAAAAAAACCTTTAACTTATTGTGCAATTTGTGAAAACATTTGTCACGAAGAGTTGCCAGATTAATGGCAGACAGTCGCTAGAGTTGTCGAGTAACTTTTATTTTGTTGCGCCAATTGCTTTTAAATTTTTTGTAGCTGAACAAATACAATTATTATATAAATGAATTAAATTATATAAATTAAATAAGAAATGGAAAACCTATAAAAGTTTCTAAACAAACCCTTGGGTAATTTAATCTGAGAGGGTGTCCACCCTTAGCAGCCTACTTTGAAAAGGTTGGTGAAAAAATGCAAAAAAAATTAAATCTCTCGAGGTTCTGTTGCACCTCGGAAATTTCCGGGCGAAAATGCTATCAGCGGAATTCTAATTCGCTTTCTCGATTTCTGTGGCAGGCCTGATTAGCTATTTATTTCTTTTCTTCTAGCACTGAAAAACTCATGTTATATACAAGCTCATAAGCCTGCATACCAATTTTGGTGCGTCTAGCTCTTTGGGACACTGAGATTTTTGTAATCGTTCAGCTAGATTTACTTATACTTTATATTTAGTTTATATACTTAATTACCAATTTCATCCAAGAGCCAGACTCCTCCAAAACCAGTGAAAAATCGTCTGAAGACATCACCTAAAAAATATTCATAATTATTTAAAGTTATGTAAAATTTCTAAACTTAAACTAAGTCTTAACAATCTTCCATTGCACTTTTTCTTATAATTTCTGCAACTTTTTCTTCTCTAAATTTATTTCTCCGCGGAAATATAAAATTTTTTACCGAAATTTTCCTTTCGTCGAACTTCATCATTCCAACCACAATTTGTAACTAAAAGGTAGAGTGCTAAAAAACGCTTGAAACGCTTTAACAACCCTTCTAAAAAACGGCACAAAATGCAACCCTTTCATTTCCAATGGAACTCTGCTTTGCATAAATGGAAGCATATAATTTAGAACACTTCCAACCCCATTTCTTATAGTTAATTCAACGACTGCACGCTAGATGGCGCTTGTGTGCGCTGCCTGAAGCTGTGACTGGTTAAAAAAGAAAATTTCCAGGATTTTTTAAGCAGCAGTTTTCACATCAATTAAGCGCAAAACTTTTGAATAATTTATATATAATTAATACCCCGCCAAGTTGGACAACGCACAGCTGGCATTCAAGACAGAGATAGGTAGAATGATGTTTATAATAAAATATTTTAAATAATTCCGTAATCTAAATGCAGTCATCGTCAGCCACAAACAAGATGACGTTGGTTTCCATCTCGCGCTGTGACAAACAGGATGCGTACAAAGAAAAATTCTAAATACCAAAGAGTCGGTCGAGCCAAGGCACAAATCACAAATTGTCACGTTAATAGTTGCAATCTCCCCTCTCTCTCTCTCCATCACTCTACTCTCCTCACGCCTGCCTCCTGTCATCATCATCTTGTGGAAGATCTGCAGCTACCTTGTCGCATCCGTCTAAATGCAATGTAAATTTTTTTGTGCGCGCCATTGCATATGTCAAGACAAGAACAGAAAACGCGGAGGAAGACGCAATGTCGATGTGGCAAGCTCAGGTTGCAAGTTGCCAGTTGCTACACAGAGGAAAATAATCAAGTATTTCCTACTTAAAACGCACTTTTCGAATTTGATTGCTCACTAAGATTGATATTACTAAAGTCAAGTATCTTGATAGTTACCTTTTTATTTATTTAATTAATGTCAACTAAGTACAATTGACCAAAATTAATCTAGTTAAGTTAAGTAATATAAAATGTTAAGTAATATTAAATAAATTAAAATCAAATTTTAAATTAACTGAAATAATAAAAAAAAAAAATTAAAAATCTGGGAGTATTCAAAAATCTTTTAAAATGATCCAAATTTGTTTACAAGATTGGGAAAAACCCAAATCAGATCAAAAAGTTTAAGTAGTATATTATTTAAAGTACGATAGTTTATGCACGAAATCTTATTATTTTAGTATTTTTAAACTTAAAAATTATTTTTAAAACGTACTTGATTTTAGTACAAATCAATGTTGATTCAATTTCTTTTAATTCTGCAACTGAGTATGAAAACTTCATTTGTTTTTACATGATTTTAGCAGACTAAAATAAAAATCTTATAATATTGATTTGTTTGTACAAAATGTTCTTAAAATAAGTTTTATGAAAATATGTGAAGACTGACTGCAGAAATTATTCTGTGATTTATAGTCTTAAGCTCTCAATGTCAGTCAAACTGACTATCATAGCAAACAAGCCAGAACCATTTGGGAATTGTAAGCAAGCGATTGCAAAAAACATATAAGAATTAAAGAACTTGATTCAAGTTTTTACGAATTTGATCTGTGAGTCAAACCTGTGTACCGAATTTTTACTTGATTTGAGATTCGTTGTACTAATGTCTTGAATCAAGATTGTTTGTAATTGAGTAAATGATTTATATGCTTATTATCAGTTATTCGTACATATTTATATGAAACAAATATTTTAATCGAAAATACATAATTCGAGTTAATTCGAGTTTCTCTCTGTGTAGTTGCAACTACAGAGTCGTCTCAGCACGTTTCGCTGATAATTTATGAGACGCCTTATTAACATCAGTCAGTCAGTCAACAACGGGGCAACATTGGCTTTTCTTTCTTGGAAAGCATTGGCGGATGCATCTCCGCTTTTTGTTGTTGTTGTTCTTTTTGTTGTTGCACTCACATTTCTGGCTCATTTTAATGTAATTTCTGCTCTTTAATTTGTAAATTATTTTAATTCTCATCATAATTTATCGCTTCGCTCGCATCCGTCAGATACATTTCTTACTTTTGGCCTTACGCAACATTTTTCAACCTTCGCAATGCAAATCAAGTTGACCAAAAAACAGAAACAAAACAAAACAAAATCTCGAAATTCGCGTCATTCTATGCAAATCATCAGGCGTTTGTTGCATGTGCCTCGTTTGGTGGCCAGTCCAGAGAGTTGCCAACTGCATTTGCATAAGTATGTTGCCAATTCAATTAAATGCCAACCTGGCCAGAGTTGTTAGCGCATTCCAAATGTTAATTCTCAAGTGCATTTGACTATAATTCAATACAAACAATCAACAATTTAAATTACATATATATCAACTTGAAGACTTTTTAATACTCTAAGAAATTAAAATAAAAAAAAATATTTAAAAAATAAACAGCAAAATTAAAGTTAAATAAATGCATAGACAAAATAATAGCTTATTTTTACTAAACTTTTATATATTTTAATTTTAAACATTACGA
This sequence comes from Drosophila subquinaria, assembly GCA_037043405.1. Lineage (NCBI taxonomy): Eukaryota > Metazoa > Arthropoda > Insecta > Diptera > Drosophilidae > Drosophila > Drosophila subquinaria. The sequence goes on from JBAMBL010002043.1 coordinate 90,011, forward strand.
TTAAGGTTTGAAAAAATTTAAGTTATTCTCAGAAAAGATTAAAGATAAATAAACAATAAATAAAGTTATACACTTAAGTTCCGAAATATCTATAAAAATGTAATAATTTTGTATAATATTTACACACAAATTACAACATATAAATATATTTTTTAAAATACTTATAAGAGCTTGAAATATTAAAAAAATATATTTGTATTGTATCATATTAAATCATATAAAGTTAACGTATCAAATTAAGTGATAGATATATTTAAGAAAAAAAATCTTATTGAAAATATAAAGAATAAATTTGAAGATACATTAAAGATATAAAGTAAATATATTCATCAGTTAATTTCAAAGCCAACAGCATAGTTGATATACCCATTTGCCTTGTGGCACATTAAACAACATTCACATTTAAGTACAAACCGAAACAATCGGTTCAATGACAAGTTGCACAAATATGTTGGCTTTTTTATATAGATTTGATTGGCTTTGTCAACACTGTGCAACACTGAGACAGCGACGCATTCTGAGATAGAGATTTATTCTGAGACGGAGACGGAGACGGAGACTGCGCAATGTTTGCATAAATTTATATCCATAATTGTGCATAAACAATTATCAATTGTGTTTAAGGAGAGCGGGCTGACTTGTAATTATAATTGGCTTCGAGAGCAGCTTAAAAGGATTTCTTGACAATTAGCAGCATGATTTTTCATAATTCTTAAAACCAAATTAGCCGCATGACGCCATGACGAATCCCTGATAAATTAGCCAGCAGTCTGCAACTTCTTGGCCAGATCAGGCCAAATTACTGTATTTAAAAATCTTTAATAAGCGCAAAATATGGCACAGTCTACAGACAGAGACTCCGACTCACTTTAGATGCACTTTCAATGCCCCAATGGGGGCATAAAAGGGGCGTGTCTGCGGGCGTTGCAATCTTGTGAAGCGCCGACATCAACAGCACATCAAGAAGTTCTCCTCTCCTTTCTCCCCGTCTCTGTTCAACCCATACAGTAGCTGCCGCTGACGTCTGCCGCATATTTAAATGATGAAACATTTTTTGTGTTTGCCATTTTTACTATGAATTTCCCTTTATTTATTGACAGGCCTGCCAATTAATGTCTGACTAAAATCCATTGGCATTCACATTAGCATCAGTTCAGCGATTGTTGATCGTAATTGCTCACAGCTGGAACAATTTTTTATTTAATTTTATTTAATTTTTTGTTTCACTTTAACAATGAATTCGTTTAGTTAACTTAAAGTGCCCAACAACTTAGATAATAAAATGTTACGTTGTTTTTTAATTAACGTGTTTGATTAAGTACACCAGATACTTCATTAGAATTTATCACTGAATATTGAATAGGTAAATTATTTAAATTTAATATAGAGATCAGTCTACACAATTGTGTAAGTGATTGATTATTAAAGTAATTGTTTAAAAAATTATTCTTTCTAGATGTTAGGTTTTAGTAAGGATACTAAAAAGTGTCTTGAATAGCACTAGAATGTCATATAAAGCAAATAGGTAGCTAACAATTTAAAACTGCAGATAATTTAAGATCCGTTTATTTAATTTACATATAAATTTTGCTCAACATATTGCTTCCAATTTCACATTATTTTTTATACATTTTACGTCAAATTGTCTTTTCAATAGTTATTAAACACCTTTTTAAGACATTGATAAAACGGTTCTTACTCTTCTAACTTAATTTTATTTAATTTTTAAATTTAAATTGAAAATTTTTCCTTTAGCTCACTATTTTTGATTAATAAACATTTGAACTCTATAGAATCTAGATTTAGTTGAAAGCAATAAATATCTTTTTATATATTTTTTAAACTAAAGAAAACTAAAAAATCTCCAAAAGAAATATATAATTTAGGCCAGTTATTTCAATGTCTATATAAGGTGCTTGATAACTATATAATAGAAAATTTAACGTAAAATGTATAGAAATTAATGTCAAATTTGAAACTATATGTTTAATAAAATGTATATGTACTTTGAAAAAACGGCCCTCAATTTTTTAGGTTTAGTTTTATTGTTGTTAATCCATTTAAATCAATTTCTACCTTGATAGTTTAGCTTTTAAATATTTTTGACCCATTTTAATAAATTTCTACCTTAAAAATCTCTCGTCATTTTATTATAACTCAAATATCATCTATAAATCACACATTTTATTTACAGAGTATTTATGACACCTCCAAAAGTGAACTTTACGCTTTGGAAATTACAATTGGAATCGTATAATAAATGGCACAATGGACGATTTAAAAAAAAAAAAAAAGAGTGAGTAACAATAACCTTGTGATTTCTAAATAATTATGCAGATTTTTCGCGGGCAATTATAGCGTTACGTTAATAAACAGCAGCAACAACAACAAAAACAGAAAAAAAACATGGCAAATTATTCAAACGAAAAATTGTTTAGCTGTTTTTTTGAATTACAGCTGCACTCGAAATGACACAGAAGCTGGGGACAAGGCGACACATTGCAATCGACTCTCGACTCTCAAGTGTGGCAGCTACACAGAAAAAAAACACTATGATTTCAAAATAAAATCAATTGAATGCGGTGTCAGAAGTTGGGCAATTCCCAATTTTCTTAAGCCAAGTATGAAATACTTGAATTTCAAGTACAATAATTTTATTTCTTCTCTGCAAATATTTTGAGTATCGGGTGTCCATAAGAACATTTTTAGTAAAATTAAATGTTTTAGATTTTTTTGACTATTTTAATTTTTAGCTTTTGCCATTTGATCCTCATACTGTGTAATTTTAACAATAATTTTCTGTAAACATACACTGGCGAACATAATTATTGGCACAGCAAACATTTTGAGTTTTAGGGGCTTATTTGTTTCCTTAATGTTAACATATTGGCATCAATGGAAAGGTCATTTAAATTCCGTTTGAATAATATAAAACTTTCCTTAACCCATTAAGTACCCTTTGAAAATTTCAAATTTATGTAAAAGTCAATTTTTGAAATTTGTTTCCTCGATTTTTTAAAAACAATTTTTTTATGTTTAAAATTTCCAAAAATTATTTTGCTAGTATTTTTTATAATTTTTTGAAAATCCTTAAAATGCCATTCTAACCACTTTTCCTACTTTTCACAAAAAAAAGGCTTTTTAGCAATTTTCAAAAAATACAAGAAGACATTTTTTTAAAAATTTTTTTGTTTAAAAAAAATGTTTTTAAAAGTCGAGGAAAAAAGTTATGAAAATTGACTTTTACATAGATTCTAAATTTTCAAAGGGTACTTAATGGGTTTAGGAAAGTTTTATATCATTTAAACGGAATTAAAATGACCTTTCCATTGATGCCAATATGTTAACGATAAGAGAACGAATAGGCCAACAAATCTCAAAATGCTTGCTGTGCCAAAAAATATGTTCGCCAGTGTACTTAAAAAACATAAAAAACTTAAAAATCAAACATATAAACATTTTAAAATAATACATGTTAAAATCAAGAATATTAAACTTGAATTTTAGAATGGATTTTTCTCAGTGTACTTACGTCCTCGGGGCAAGCTGGCAACTGTCAGTCATTCAGTCAGCCAGTCTGTCAGTCAGACAGTTTGATGTTTTGACCAAATCGTGTAAAAACCGTTGCAACAACAACGCGACACGTCGCCAAGTTGCTGCAGCAGTTGCAAGTGCAGCTCCTTAACCCCTTCTCACCTTGCCACCAACTGTGGCAAGCTGTTTTGTTGCGTTTTACGCTTTTTTGTCACCAGAAATTTTGTGTTTCGCCAGTTTAATTGTGGGCAATGCGAAGCGTCTGTTTGAGTTTTCTGTGGAAAATGTAAATTTTTTGGAATATGCGCAATGCATTTTTTTGTATTTTTCCATAGGCTTGGCGCGACTTTTTTTAATGAGGCAACACATAAGAGACAACAGGCAACAAGGCATTTGCATTTTGATTGACAGCACTGGAGATTGTTAAAAATTGGACAAGCAAATGTTTAACTCGAACACGTATTTGGCAAATGTGTTAATGATTGCAACAGCAAACAAATCAAAAATACAAAAACAAATACCAAACAATTTATATGACCGTAGTCGACTGTGATGTATCCTTCAAATAACTCTTAAATAAGCTCTCAGACTAAAAATTTAATTGAGAATAATTGCTGTGATATTTTATAATTATCAAAACATTTTTAGAGTTGCATTAAATATTTTATATATTTATTATTATTTGCAAATTTTGATTTGACGATTTTTAATCGAGCTTTATCTCCTAGAAATATTTGCAGAGAATATTTAAAAAACATTTCACGCAGTTCGGATTTTTTTTTCACGTGTTCTTTAACTGTTTTGTAACAACATTCTATTTTTATTGTAATTTTAAAATTCAGTTAAATTTACAGTTTCTACCTGTTTGAGTGGCAACGCTGTCAATTTATGCAGGTGGCAACTCGGTGATCTAAAATTTGTTGTGCTAAAGCAACAGTAAAAGGGGTAACCGTGCTCTATAACGAGCAGGGGTAACAAGGGGTTAACTTCATGTCAGCAACTCTTTTTTAACACACATTTTTTAGATGCACCATTAAAGGGTTGTTCTGTACTAGACTTATAGCTGTTGTTGTTCCTCGACCATCCCCTTAAAAAACGCACACAGCTTCCAGTTGAGCTCTGAGCTGACATTTGTGCGCATATTCAAATTTTTCTGTTTAAATTGGAAACCATTCCAAGGCACGGGGAAAAGTATAAAAGCAGGCGAGAGTTGTAGGACTTGCCTCAAACGACAGTCGACAGTCTAAGGATTCGGTTGGAATAATCTGCAGAAATTCGCGTTTGGATTACGCTGACTTGGATTAACAATTGGATAAACATTTATAATTAATTTTATTTACTTTTAAATAATTTAAATATTTTTATTTAACTAAAAAATACGTATTACGATCAATTCGCTGAAATTAGGAAAAGGATATTCGATTGAAAAAACTTGAAAAATATTTGTTTTCGTTTTTTTTGTAATTTTTTAAAATTAAAATATTATTTGATTGAATTTTGTGTTATTTTAAAATAATTAAAGGCAAACAGGGAATAGAACTTGTCATGAAGAGAGTAAGGGAAAAGAAAAATGTGCATTTATTTGATTTATTTTTTTCTTCCCAAAAAGATCTGCAGAAATTCGCATTTGGATTACGCTGACACTTGGACTACTTATTGGAGAAACATTAAAAAAATAATTTTTTTTACTTTTACTATTTTGTAATAAATTCAAACATTTTTATTATCTATTATTTAACTAAAACATATACAGGGGTGGTCAAAAGTATTTACACAACACTTAAAGTAATTGTACTCGTAATTTGAGCTTACTTCATGTAAAGTTTGGTATCAATGGAAAGGTCTTTTGAATTCCTTTCAAATGATACCAAAACTTGTTTAATCCGTTAAGTACCCACTGATAAATTTGAGTTTTTGTAAAAGTCAATTTTTTTGACTTTTTTCCTGGGTCTCAAACAAAAAATGTTTTGATGCAAAAAGTTTCTTCAAACAATTTAAATAGTGACTGCAAAAAAAAATTTTAAAAAATCTCTTCGCTAGTATTTTTTATAATTTTTTGAAAACTGCCAAAAAGGCACTTTTTGCACGAAAATGAGGAAAATGGGCCTTTTTGGCAGTTTTCAAAAAATTATAAAAAATACTAGCGAAGAGATTTTTTAAAATTTTTTTTTGCAGTCACTATTTAAATTGTTTGAAGAAACTTTTTGCATCAAAACATTTTTTGTTTGAGACCCAGGAAAAAAGTCAAAAAAATTGACTTTTACAAAAACTTAAATTTATCAGTGGGTACTTAATGGGTTAAGGAAACTTTTATATCATTTGAAAGGAATTCAAGAGACCTTTTCATTGATACCAAACTTTACCTGAAGTAAGTTCAAATTACGAGTAGATTTAACGTTAAGTGTTGTGTAAATACTTTTGACCACCTCTGTATATTATGATCAATTCACTGGAGTAAGGAGAAGAATATTCGGCTGAAAAAGCTTGAAAAATATTTGTTTTCGTTTTTTTCTTATTTTTGAAAATCAAAAAATGTTTTGATTGAATTCTGTGTTATTTTAAAATAATTAAAGACAATCAGGAAATATAACTTGGTATGAAGAGAGGGGGAAAATAGAGATACGTGCATTTGTTTCTTTTGTCAGTTTACAAATTCGGTTGCAAAAATCTGCAGACAGAATCATTTGGATAACGCTGACTTGGATTACTTATTGGATAAACATTTAAAATTAATTTTATTTAATAAAAACATTTATATTTTATAAATAAATAAATATAGGGATTAGTTCACTAGAGTTAGAAGAAGGATGTTAGAGTAAAAATCTTATTAGAAATTTGTAAAATAAACTTACTTCTAATTTGTAAAATATTTTTTAAAGTATATGTTTTAAGTACTTAAAGACATTTTAGCAATCAGGAAATATCATGAATAGTATGAATAGAGTAAGAGTTTGAGTTGCATATACATTTAAAACTAATTTTATTATATTATGAAAAATTAAAACATTTTTATTGTATTAACAAATAAATTCAATAATCATTCTGCATGAGTTTGCAGAAGGATATTAGAGTAATAAATACCATTGTGCAATTTTATTGGTCATATCGAAAATCTAAAATAAAATTTTAAATAAATTCAGTTTAATTAAAAGGCACTTTGGCAATCAGGGTATTTCATTTAGTATTCATACTGTAAGAAAGAGATACATATGTGCATTTATTTGAGTTGTATAGTATTTGCAATAGTATTTTGATGTTTATCTGTTGTTATTAGTGGTAATTTGTGCTACAGCAAATTTAATAACCCGCAGCAGCAATAAAATGCAAACGCAGCTCAGTTTCTGCCTCGTTGGCGGCTTTAAGCAAATACAAAGACAAAGACACGTATGTAGGTGTAAGACATTTATAAGACTTACTCCATATTCGCTAGAAAAAAAAAAAACAGAAAACTAAAAATAAAAATAAACTCGACGATTTGCGTGTCAATTTGCCAACAGAGGCGCAATTTCAACTGCAACTGCAACTTCTGTTTATGCATTTTGTGCAGGCGAGTGCAACAAATTTAATTGTAGTGATAGCTGCCTGCAAATCAGACATGCATTGGCAGTAAAAATATACTACAAAAAAAATACAAAAAATACAAATAATAATAATAATTTAGACTAAGTGGCAATAAAAAAATGCACAGCACCGAAAATGCAGTTTGCAGTTTGCAGTTCAGCCAACCCATGCAATGATATCATTTTAGCTGGATGCTTTTGGGCCAATTCACCTGCGTGTTGTTAATTAAGCTCATTAATTTACCTTACTGTCGTTTGCCAGGCACACACACACACACACACACATACTTGCAATACCAACAATAAGTCACATTCACATAGTTCTTTAAGCAACAAGGAAATGAAGTCGCTCAAAAAAAAAAAACACATATAAAAAACTATGATACGCAAACTGCACTCGAGTATGTTTTACGACTAATTTGTTATTAAAATACTTATATTAATTTTATTTTTCATTTTTTGATAAACTTAATTTTTGTTGATTTTCTTTTTTTAAAACAATTTGTTGCTTTTCAACATAACTCAAAATTTGCAGCTGTAAATGCATTGCACAAAAATTAAATTACAATTATAAACAGCTTAAAAATATATACAACAGAAAAATGGAAATAAAGATACCCTGTAATCATATATTAAAAATATTTAAAGCTGTCCCTTGGCAAAAAATTTTGAATTACTAAATTGCTCAAAAATATTGAGAATTTTGTAATAAATATTATACACCTTCCCAATCAATTCAAAATTATAGGGTATAAATACATACATTTTTCAGTACATTCATAAACTCATTTGGCGTTTTATTTAGTTTTATTTTTTTTTTTTTTTGGCGCGTTTGTTTCTTAAGTCTTTTGTTGTGCCACTTGCGGCAAGCGGCGCATAGAAAAATTTTATTTGATTTATTTGCAACAGTCATATAATTTTGCCATTCATAATCCGTTTGCAGCTTATTAAAAATGCACAACAACTGCAACAAAAAAAATTTTCCAAGAAAAATTTGCAATTATGATGGGAAATGGCAGATAAATAAAATTTAACAAACATCTTGGAAAGTGCAATGACTACATTATGTGTGTTAAGATATAGCTTATCTTCTAAAGAGATATAGAGGTGCTTAGAAAGATCGTTAGTGGTGCTTCTTGAAGGTAGCTTTGTTTTGGTTTCAACAACAGATTTGTAGATATTGCAATAGATTGCATTTTAAATTTTCAAACTAAGTATTATTTATCGTTTATTTATTTATTTAACATCTACTAAATTATTCAATTGGTTCAGATCATACCTGTTAAATTTCGATTAGAATTACTAATCAATTAGAATTTTTTGAAATAATAGTAGTGACTATATAATTCATTGTTGATGATTAAATAAAAATCAGAAATAATCTTAAATTATTACAATTATTAAGAAATAATCAGGAAAAAAACAAAAATAATCTAAAATAATCTAAAATATTCAGAAAAATTTAGAAAAAAATCAAAAATAATCCGAATACTCAAAAAGATTATTTTTTGATTATTTTTTAATTTTTCTGATTATTTTTTAAAACTGTAATAATTTTAGATTTTTTTTATTTTTTGTAATCGTAATCTTTAAATAATAGGGCAAAAACAAAAGTAATAGTAATTTAATCATTAGTTCGACATGTAAACAAAAATAATCTAATTACTAATGATTACTAATCATTATTTAACAGGTACGGTTCAGATATCATTTTGGTCTGAGTGCTAACAGATCAGAATACAAAATTTAAGTTTTAAAAATTGAGTTAATTGCAATCTTTATATATTAGAAAAATCCATCTCCAAATAAAGAAAAGCAATTTAAACAATTTTGTTATTCATATGATCAAAGTTTTTTCAAAAAAATCTACCAAATATATCATAAGAGTATCCACCAAAAACTATACAAACGAAATCCTATAAAAATTCTCTGATAAAAATCATATAAAAAATAATTATCTAATCAATATACTTTCATAGTTGTTTTTCATTTTCTCCTTTAAATTATAAGAAGTTGAACAGCACATTATTATTATAATTCTTTTTTTTTTGAAAATTTTTATATTTAATTTAAACAAGTTTTTAGCTATCTAGTGTCAACTTAATCTAGTTTTACATTCAAGGGAAAAGAACAAAAGAAAATAACAATTGGGAATATGGCCAAATGTATATGAACAGAACATCACATCAATTTCTTTAACATAAATATAAAATACGTTTATTCATAGAAATATAAAGTGCTTGATTAGTTAGTAGGACTAAAAGCCACTCCCATAGGCCAACCCAAAGCAAATTGCGAACTGGGAAAACGAGTGTTGAACATGAGAAATTAACCATGCAACTTGCCACATATTTAAGCCAATTCGATGCATAGCTAAATTGCGGCACAAGTTACAACAGACGCCGTTGAATATTCTGGAAAATATGAAAATAAGAAAAATAAAAGACAATGGAGAAAAAAGACCATACAACATGCCATTAGACCGCCCAAGATGCATATCTTAGCCTAGTATATATACTTAGTTATATAGCAAGTAAAACAAGGCATAGTAGGCGCCAATTGACTGACATGAAAGAAGACATTAAATTATGCAAACTACTATCAAAATTGACAGGCACTGTAAAGAAGAGGTCACAAGTGAAATTAGCCTTAATTCTATATTAATGCAAATTTTGCATACGCTGCACACGCGACTCAAGATCAAGTTTATTTATATGCAAAGTCTGAACATGTTTTAAATTTACACTCGAGAGGCTTGGCCACGCCCTAAACAGACTAAAACTGGAGCTTATTTGAATACTTTGAAGTTAGTGAGTTGGTCTTTATGAGGCCTCAACATGCAGAATCTCAGCATGTTAATCTGAGAGTCTAAAAGCTGCTAAGCCATTGCAGCTAATAAACACATTAAAACTCAATTTGTTTTTAATAAAATGCATAAGAACAAAAGGCAGAAACTAAAGTGGAAGAAGGGGAAGTAGAAGATAGAAAAATTGCACATGAAGTTTTGCAATTTGCTATTTTTGCTATTAAACTAAAGCCAACATATTATTAGCTGGCTTAATAACAGCTTGGCGGCATAATTTAATATAAATTTTTAGTAGCCTCTAGTCTAGTTAAGAGTAGTTCACTTCAAGTGGCTACACCCCTACCCTCCCCCACTCCTTTTCCCCTGAAACTGCCGCTTCGCCTGGCATCACATTTCATGTGAAGTGGAAGCTGAAGTTGAAGCTGAAGTTGAAGTTAATACCAGGTGCAATATGTACGCGTATTAGCAATTGTTGGATTTGATAATTAGTATCTTGAATTTAGTTGTGACTGGGCGTGGCTATTCAGCTAATCACATAGCTGTGGTATTAGTAGTAGTATTATCAATAGTAGCAGTTATTTGAGTAGCATTTATTTTGCATAGTGCCGGAACTTATTATAGTTCTTGATGGATGAGTTTCGAGTGGATCAAATTATCAGCAGATTATATAAGATGCATAACTGTAGATAAGTACATAAAATAATGGAGTATAGTTAAGGAAGCATAATATTAAATTTAATTTATTATTATCTTACGAATTTATGTATTAACCTATTGTTCAATCATCAAGTTATTAATGCAATTTATGTATTAAATCTATTTTGATACTTATATTCTATATTTGATGTTTGCCATTGCTATTTTTATTATTTAAATTATTTTTAATTTTGTTTTTTTGATTTTTATTGTTATTTTATTCTATGTATTTGTCAGAAATAGTTTATTATTAAATATTTTTTTATAATTATATTATTTTTTTTTTCCATTGCTATTTTTATTATTTAAATTATTTTTAACTTTTTTTTTTTATTTTTTATTGTAATTTTATTTTATGTATTTGTCAGAAATAGTATATTATCATCAGACTTCGGATTCCATTTTAAATACTTCAATTAACAAAATTCACCATTTTTAATAACAATACAGATCATTTATTAAATTTAAAACTCATTTAACTTAATTAATTAAATATAAAAAATTGTTTTATCATAAAAATAAAAAATTTACAGAATTGATAAATTGGAGGCTTTTTTTTATACATAAAATCAGTTTTTAGTGTGTTGTAAGACAATGCTAATATTTTATTTTTAAATAAATTTGAATACTCTGGATAAATTAAGGAATTAAGAATATTCTGAAAACAACATTACTTGATTAGTTCATTGAGCACTCACAAACTATGCCAAAAGTCAGTTGTATATACAAATTATATTATTCTATTATATTTATACCTATATACGTTACGTTATTTCGATAAATCTACAATGTAAATCGCTTGTCTGACAAGGTGCCATTAACATGCGTTCATTGCATAAATTTGTAACATTAATCCGGATATGCCATATATTTCTATGTGTTGCAAGCGAATGCAATTAAAAGATAACTCAGAGCCAGAGAGACAAGATATGGGAGAGGAAAAAGCCGAGACTTTGAGTGTCTGAATCATTCGTGTGGCGCTGATCATGCAAATTTACTAAAGTGTGAAATATTGCAAATGCATGCAGACCAAAGACTAAAGTTATTTGCAACTGTTGCTGTTGTTGTTGTTGTTATTGTTGTTATTGTTGTTGTTGCTGCACTGCATGTGGCCACCACCGTTGTTGCATCCCGAACGGCGACGACGATCCAGACCAATAAATTAACACTCCATTTTCATACACAACTTGTGGCCTCGCATGCAAACGCTTCTCTCAATTGTTTTTCTTTTTGATCCCCTTTTATACAATTAGCTATGCATAAATATTTCATATTTGTTACAATTTCCACTTTAACATCGGGCACGCCATGGCCATGGGCTCAACTTGTGGCTAGAAAAATTATATGCTTACATTTTAAGAGAGTTTGCATTTTAAACAAATTAAACTAAACCAGTGTGAATGATATGAATGAGTGTACTAGACTACAAGATACCCGGAGTAATTTTTTTAATTTCATTTTGTTTTAATTATTGACTGTGGAGATATTTTCCAGTGTTGATTAAATGCAAAAATCTAAAGTTTAAAAGACATTGCATTTTAAACAAATGAAACTAAACCATTGTAAATGATATGAAGCAGTGTACTAGACTACGAGATACACGAGATAAAATTTTTAATTTTAAATTTAACTTTTTTATCCTTTCAGTATATGTAGGTTTTAAGTTATGTTTGATTTATACAAATTTAATTGCGAATTTCGTTACTTCATTTTGTTTTAATTTTATAAGTTTATTTGGTCAACTGTACTTGACATTAAATAAATAAATAAATAAATAAATAAATAAATAAAATACAAATAAATATATAACTTAGTTGTAATAATTTTTGATTGTGCAGATATTTTCCAGTGTTGATTAAATGCAAAAACCTAAAGTCGAAATTTCGTGATAGAAATTTATTTATACAAAATTAAAGGAACTTAATTGAAGAATAAAATAAGAGATCAAAACATGAACATAACGACATATTGTTTAACAAATTTTTTAAATTTGACAAAGTTATGAAAGATTGAAGTTTGATATGACGTTTGACCAAACTGGCCAAACTTTTACAAGTCAAAATTTGTGTGCATTATGACATAATATTTAAAAAAAATTTAAAGATTAGAGAATTAAATTTAAAGTGTTATTTATGTGACCAAAAAATAAAAATAAATATTAAATATGAAATGAAATAATAACACTTGTTTAGAATATTTTAAATAAAATTTGATCAAGCTTGGGGGCAAAATGGCTGTAAGCTAGTGTTATTAAATAATAAAACCATGTTCATAATGATTTTAACATGATTCTTCCAAAAAATAACAAATCATATTTAATGTTTTATTTTAATTTATAATTTTGTGGTTTTCAATAAATTAATTTAATGATTCTGAACTTAACTTGCCTTGAACATATTTTAAGATTCTTTCTTAGAATACTTTTACATGAAATAAGATTTTAAAAAAATTGTATGAATTCAAAATAAATAAAAAACAGTTTGGATGGTTAAGCAAAATAGACAAGAATACAATACTTGTCTGTCATATGTAGCAATGTCAAAAGCTGGAAAAAAAAAAGAAAACCCAGTTGCAGTTGGGGAAATTAGTGAAGCTTATCGGATGCCAACATAGACTTGGCCATCGACAGATTGAAACTTGACTGAAACTTCCGCAACTCTTCGCTTTTCTTTGCTTTGCAGGAATACAACAATAAGTAAAAGTATATTAAAGTATATCGTTGACAATGGGCAGACAGACAATGCGCATTAGCATTAGACATATGTCTGTCTGTCTCTTGAAATGTCTCTCTCTCTCTCTGTCTCATTCTCTATCTCTTTGAGGCGATTTCAATCCCAAATCCCCTCATACTCACACTGTCTACTATCGTAAATAATAAAAGAAATCGTCTTAGGCACGCATTTCAGTCAGACTGATGGACACACAGGACACAACAGGACATCACTTTGAATATAAAGCAAGCAAATAAAACACACACACAACACACACACTCACACATGGACAACATCAATGCTTGAACGTGTGGCATAAAAAACACTTTGGGGAGTGAGAAAGAGAAAAGGGAATTGGAGTAAGAGGCAAATAAAAAAGAATTTCTTATTACACTTATTTTGCTTATCTGCAGCAAAACATTCGTTCACACTTCTCACTCACACACAGACAAGTTGATGGCCGGGTGGATTGCCACACACACACACATTCACACACACACACAGATAGGAAGACAGAGAGAAAGACACAAATCCGCTTTTATATTTTCAACTGTCAATCGTCGTCGCAATTTTCGTCCTCAGTTCTCAGTTCACTTTTGTAGGTGTTGGAATTATAATCAAAGTCTACTTGCCATACCCCTCACACACACACACACACACACACATATACAGCTTTGCCCCACTCTGAACATTTTATTTTATTTCTGCGCAAATAAACATTCTTTCTTTCTCAGCTTCTCTTTTTTCCTTTTTTTTATTCTCCACACAAATTCTAAAGTGAAAATTCCATTGGCAGCTACAAAAAATGCTTCTTAATGCCGTTTTCACTTGACTGACAGGCGGTGGCAAGGGGGCGTGGCAATTTCACTTCTCTTTCTTGCCTTCTCGCTGAATTGTCTATTATTTGTAGCTTTTTGATGTTCTTCGAATCAGTTTCTTTGCAATTTGTTGCATACTTTGCGGCGTTTCATTTACCAAATTAGTTTTTGACTCTGCATTGGATCTCCAGATTAAACTTGAATTGAAACTGTGAGAAAACCAATTAATCTGTGACTACCTATATAGAATGTGTGAAATACATCAAAGGAAGATCTCTGATATTTAGATAATGTTACATTTCAGTTTTCAATTCAATTTTTTTTCGTTCTGTTGAGTAAAATGCTTAGAAATTAAAGAAAAGTCATAGATTTAGTTGACAAAACTGTATTAGCTAATGGGTTTTAAGTACTAAGCTTAAACTTTTGACTCTAGATATGAAATAAAATATATTGGTTAAAAAGTACTTTAGAAAATCAAAATTTTTTATTAATTGTTTGTATTAATTCTTTTTTATTGAGTAAAAAAATTTAACTTTAGCCAAGTTGTTAAATTTCTAAGTTATTAAATTACCCCCAATTGAACACGCTAATACATTTAAGTTTTTAATATATTTTTCATTAATTATGGAATCATAATTGTTACTAAATTTCCTATTTATCATCAACTCTAGTATCTATAAATGAAACTTTTAACATAATTTATGAAAAGAGTCAAAGTCGTGGCTCATTTCATTGTCTAAAATATTCTGGATGTAAAGCTAAAAAAATTATAATGAAGTTAGTGAAAGAGTTCAGTTCATTGCTCATATTATGGTTATGCTAAGAAAATGTTTAATATAATGAATGAAGTCATACTCATTGGAAATATCATTGCATATTTCAGTGTCTTAAAAATTTAAATTTAAATTTTAAAATATTAAATTTAACAAATTTATTATTATTGTATTATCATTATTATAGTTGAATGATGTCAAAAGCACTGCTAATTTGAATTTAGTTTCATTAGTAGTTATTTTCATTAAATATTTCATTGTCTTACATGCTATGGAAGAAAAGCTTAAAAACTTTTTGATATTATAAATGAAAAATGTCAAATTCATTAATATAATATTAAATATTTATAATAGTTTAATCATAATTAATAATAATATTAATTTAATAGTGATATTATATACATTTCATTGTCTGAAATATTAAGCTGTAAGTCACAGTCAAACCACGAAAAATCTTAACTTACGGCCACACTTGGACTTCGTTCTCCGTATTTTCTTGTTTCCAACACAGAAAACTCACACACCCTTCCATATCACACATGCAAACACACACACTCGCACACACGCACATGTGAACTTATGCAAATGATGGCATATTTGGTTTTATGACAACAACAACAACAGCAGCACATAAATCTAACAATAAGCGTAAATCCCAAACGAGCTGAAAGTAAAACAAAGTCTAAGGGTTGTTTCATGCTAATGAGCTCAAGGGGAAGAGGGGACGAGTATAAATAGAATATATATGGTGAGTTTTACCTAGGCTAAAGCTTTTGCCAACCGCAACAATGAATCATAAGCAGCTCCACGCCCACTTTCCTGCCTCAACCCCTCCCTACCCCACATTACACCCCGCAGTGCTCAACCTGCTTAGACATTATTACTGCCAACTTTGCAGAAATTGTGTTGAGAAAACAGGTCCTGCTGAATTTACTAGCTTTATTTGCTGCTGCATGCATAATAATAACAATCATAAAAATTGCCAAAAATATATACATATATGAGAAATCAGACCATACGAATTATGCATACAATCATCAACATAACGAATTTTGAGCTGGCAAAACTTTTATGAATTTATGGCTAATCAAATGAATACAATTTTTACTACTAGCCAAAGATTTATGTGCGCTGATTTGCCGAGTTTTTCGGCTTAGACACAATACGGTAATGGCAAAAATAATAGAAACGATATTTTGGAAAAAATAATTTGTTAAGTTTATTTAATTATTTATATTATTATAGCTTTTTTTTTATCATATTATTAAAATTTATTTGATTTGTCAAAATGACTCTCGATTCTATTAGTTTTTCCACCATTGTATGTCGACTGCCTCCCTTATGTAAATATGACGGCCACCCTTAATTTAAATGCAAATGAAGCTGTAGAGAAGGGGTAAATCAAAGTCAAACCTTCGCCCTAAGGGTTGTTCATCCTTATCACAGAATTTTATGTTGAGCCAACCAAAATTCAAAAAATCAAAAGTAAAATGAAATAAAAAAGAAAACTTTACATTTTTTTGTCAAATGGCGGCCTAAAAAACTGAAGCCAATTTGTTGTCCCTTTCTGGCAGCAACAGGAGTTGCCCAGGAGCTAAAAAAAAGAGGGCATGGCAAAATGGCTTTTTATTTTTTATTGGTCGTTGCTTTTAAAATGTAGGCGTGTTTACAGGTTTTTCAATATATATATGTGAGTGTGTGTTGGCTCATAATTGTGATGGCCTATGCAAGAAGAAGATGAAGAAGAAGCAGATGAAGAAGAAGAGCATATGAACAGGACTCCAATGTAGACAGAGAAGAGAGTGCAATGGAGGCATGAAGAAGGCAAAGAGAAAATCGATTTTGTGTCACTGCCATTGCTTCGTTTTATGTATATGCAATACAAGCACAAAGCAACATTCCATCCCAAGTCCTTTCCCCCTCCCCACTCCCCCCCCCCTCTCCTTCACTGCTTACGCTTCTCTGCGTCCTTTGAATGAGGTAAAAGTTTAGCACGAAGCAAAACAAAAAGTGTTGCCTGCTTTTGTGCGCGTCTCTGAATCTGTCTGTCTCTTTCTTTCCTTCTTTTTTTCTCTGTGGAAAACTTTGCATGTGAGTTCTGTGTAGTTGTTGTCCTTTCGAAGGACAGCAGACTGTGCGTGTGCGATAAGAAATAAGTAAGGACAGTCCAAAGGACTTTTATACGTACAATTTCAGCATTTACTTGGGGTTGAGTTCAGCTCGTGTTGCATTTATACAAGTGTGTGAGTGTGTTTGTATGTGTTTGATTGTATGTGTGTGATGTCTGCGCTGTTGCAGCAGGATATCCGGTTTCCAACGTAGACAGACATCAACAGGGGGGGGGGAAATTGGCAAAAGGGGAAAGAGAAAGAAAAGCAGTCACTGAATGGGACTAAAGAAAAATTGTGGATAACTATCGTCATCTACTCTCTATGCCAAATAATCAAGATTTATTTGACACTTTAAATATGCTTTAATTGTGCTAAAATATTTTACATTTTTAATTTTCAAGACTCAGGGATAACAGATATGCGAGAAAAATTAAATAACGTAAATTAATGTCCAAAAGTATGCTTTATTTTTTAATTTTATTTAATTATTTTATGTTAACTTAGTTCCAGTTACTATATTATAAAATTAAATAAAGTAAATTAATGTGAGAGAGGTTTGTTTAATTTTTTATTTTTATTTAATTATTTTATGTGAACTTAGTTCCAGTTGAATAAAACTTCGATAAAAATTTATAAATACATTAGAAACTTATATGATTTAAAGATATTATAAAATTTTATAAAAATAAAAACTAAAATATTAAAAATGTAAAAATCTGGGAGTATTCAAAAAATTATTAAATAAACACGGATATCACAAAAATTTATATTTTATTCGTAGTTATGTATACAATTGGAAATCATTCAGGTTTCAGACTGTCAACAAAAAATTTTATTAGATAATTCTAAGAAATAATTATAAATATTTTTTCATTGAATAAAATTGTTTGATTCATTTATTGCAAACACTTGCAAGAGTTTAATTTAATTTAAAATATTTTTTAATTATTTTTCCATTTATTTAAAACAGTTTTAATATATTAAGTGAAATAAAATGTATAAAAAAATTGCCTAAAAATCAATTTAAGACCTCATTAAAATACAAAAGTCAAATGATTCTCTGCTCTTTCCATTAATAACTACAATTAATTGCAAAAGTAAATGGCAATTCGCGATTTTGTAAACAGAAACATTAGAGAGGCAAATAAAAATAGTTTATGTTGCACGCTTTTAGGCCAAAAACTAGGCACACAAAATGGCCAACAATTGAATTTTATGCGCGTCGGTTACATAAAAATTACACAAAATTACACAAAATTACACAAAATTACGGACTGATGACAAGCTTTTAGTGCTAATGTTTTAGATGGTCAACGGCAACGGTAACGGTAAATTCTGCTGACCACAGGCCAAAAACAAAACACACAAAACAGAGCGACAAAAAAAAGTAAAGCGAGCCATAAAAATCTACAGATGCATAAAAACCTCTTTCAATTAACATAAAATTAGCATTTCAATTCAATTTATTTTTATATATTGCTGGCCACAAAAGGGGAGAGAGTAGTGAAGGGTGGGGGGAAATGGGGGAGGAAGGCTGCACAAATGGGTTGAATTTATTTACGCGGCCAGAAAAAAACAAGCCACAACACATTTACATTCCTAAAAAAAGAAGCGCAAAAAATTCGCACAAACAAGTGGAAAGAGGGGAGAGAAGGCAAAGGGGAGCGAGCTGAGGGGACGGAGGGAGGGGGTAGGCAAGTTTGGAGCCAAAATTCATGTGCTTTTGTGGGTGCTGGGAAATGTAAGTGGTCATAATAATAAAAATAATGATGCCCGCAATAAAGCTGATTCAAGTCCTCGCACTCAGAATCTTTCCCTCCCATCATCCTGTCTCCCATCTTGGTTATTGGCTTCAGTTCCATAGCTTCGCTGGCGATTTGCGTAAAAAATGGCCAAGTCCTTGTGCAGATAAAAAGCGAAGAAGGAATCGTAGCAAACAAACAAACAAACAAACAAACTCAGGGCACAAGGCAAAAAAAGAAGACTGCGACTTGAATTTTCTTGCGAATCAGCGAATTTTTCATGCTGCAGCGATTATTGCCACGGGATTTGGGACTAGCGCAGAATACACTGAGCTGAATTTGTTGATGTATTTGCAATAAATAAACTATTTAGAATGGTATATTTGTTGGTATAATAATGGTGTCATAGTTTTGTTATTTTGCATTTGCAATTAAGTTAATTTTTGTAAGCTCGTAGAGGATTTACTGATAGGAATTTAAATAATTGAAAGTAAATACATACTTTCCATCAGTAAAAATGGTTTACTCAAAAATCGTTTAAAGATGTATTTTAGATTTTAATTTTATGCTTAATCAGCTTGATAAATAAAAGAGTATGCGCCTATGCATTTCTTATTCTATTTTAATATCTTCTGAGATTGCTTAACATAGATTGGTGATCCACCTATTGAATATAATTTTTGTGTATAACTTGTCAAAATTTGTTGACTCTAATCGCAGAAAACTAAACTATTTTTCATCTAATTGTTCAAATTGTGAATATCATTTTATTAATTTTTTAAAACGATATAACAAAAATTACAATGCAACAGATTCTTACAGAAACTTATTTAACTCAAATTAAAGATTAAAATTATGTGTTATAAAACGACACAGATTTTCTGGGGGAATATGTTTTATTGCCTATTGTTGACAAGATATGCACAGATTCCCATGCGGGGATGTAATTAGATCTATACTTTACATTTTTAAAACAATTTTTTAAGCATTTTTAGAATCAATGCATTTATCCCCAAATACCAGTTGATCTTTCACAATCTATGCAATTTAGCTATACAGAGGCTAGAAGGCATTAAGTGAACCTTCTTTACAGTTAAGTTTCTATTAGAAAATATCTACTAAAAATGTAGCAGTGTATCGGGCGAGTCAGATACTATGTTGAGTTAAGTTCATCCACCCACTCATACATCCCGGCCAAGTGTCATAAATTCATAATAACGCAAATAAGCACCGGCAACGGGCAACTACAACAACAAAAACTACAACTATAACAACAACAACAACTAAGGGAAAAACTTATCAAAGGCATTGCATCTAAATCGGCTAAAGTACCGCGTCACCAGCAACAGTCCAACAAAATCGGAATAAAATACAAAAAAAAAAAAATGCCATCGGCATGCTGCCAATAACAACATCGATACCCGCAACTCTGCTGGTATTGGATGAGTATCTGTATGTGTGTGTGTGTGTGTGTGTGTATATGTGTGTGTGTGTGTGTGTATATGTGTGTGTGTGTGTAGCGGCAAATACGTTTTTTACGACTTTATGCTAAGCACTTTTTATGCATAAAAAAAGGGAGAGAAGCAGAAAACGCAGAAAACGCGAGGGAAGCAAAGAAAGAAGCAACCACCGCAGCATGAAAAGAAGGAAGGATGTGGGAAGAAGGGGGGAGGAGTAAACCACCACGCAGGACACGCTCCGAGCCAGGACATCCAGCCAGGATGCTTGGCCATATAGCCATAACCGTTATTTTGCTCTCCGACGGCAGCTTATTTATGCGTTTTTTAGTATGGAAAGCAAATACTCAACACAGACACACACACACACACACACACACACAGATACTGATATCCTTTTACAGCAGAGTCCTGTGTCCAGTGCCATCATCATCGACATTTGTGTGCTATGTAAAAAGGCAAAGTCGAGCCAAACGCGTTTTCCTTTTATGCTTTTGGGTAATATATTGAAAATAGCTGTCGAGTGTAATAAAATGTGTATGTGTGTGTGTGTGTTTGTGTGTGTGTTTGTATGCATATCAATAAAAATGCCAAATGTGAAAAGCAACAGCAATGGCAACAACAAAACTCAATTTGTTTACTGCACTGTGGTGCAAGTGCAGCTAAAACTAAGCAAAATTTATGCAAAAATAAATTAGATTTACAATTGAAAATTAAACTAAATTATACAGGGGTGCCACAGAAATCGCTTGAATTTCACTTAAATTTGTATGAAATTTATATGAAATTTAAGGGGTGCCACAGAAATCGCTTTCGCTTGAATTTCACTTAAATTTGTTTGAAATTTTTATGAAATTTAAAGCGATTTCTGTTGTACCCCTGAGTTTTTAATAATAATAATATAAAATTAATATTAAATTTTTAGACTTAAAAAAAGATAATTTAGCGTCACTCAAATACTGTATACACAAAACACATCACTATTTTTTAGTTTTGACGAATTAATCATTAACAGACACTGTAAATAATTGTTCAACATATTCAAATCCTTAAGATAATAATAAACATGAAGTTGTCAAAACTATAATCATCAAATTATGCACATCTCCTTAAACAAGAATTAAATTTAAAATTTCGACATATTCTGAAAATATTTATAGCAATTGATATTCAACTAAATTACAAACAGTTTTTGATTAATAAAATTTTTTTTATTTGTATTATTTTTTTTATAATAATAAAATGAGTTTCTCTACAAGTGACACACTGTTATGAAACTTCTGGAGAATTATTCATAAGGATAAACTGTAAAATATTGTTCAACATATTTAAATCTGTAAGATAAAGAGAATTTTCACAGCAAATATTCACAGCTTGCAGCCCACTGTAAATCAGCTGAAGAGTGCGCTGACCAAAGCATCATCAGACCCTCAGCCTCAGCATCGGCCTCAGCCATTGTCATCAGCAACATTCATCGTCTGGGGCAATGTTTTTGAATTGAACTCAACGAAATTGCATCGATGATTACTTATGTTGATTTTTCGCTTGGCTCTTCAATTTCCAGCAATATTTTCATTTTTTCTGTACGTTCATAAATAAGAAATAGTTTGGAAAAGTGCATGGAAATGCTAAGCTTTGAATAATTTATGGCTGATGGGACATCAGAAGCCAGAAAGTCGTAGAACAAACAAAGCAACTCGGTTGATGCGTCATGCAATGCAATAAATTTACTTCTACTTTCTTTTTTTATTCTTTAGTTGCGATGAATAAAAATGCTGAAATCAGCAGAAATTCATAACAATGTAGAGTCAACTAATAGAGTGTAATACTAAGTAGAAGATGAGATAGAAAAGTAAAAATAAATACAAGTTGTTACAATAATCTTTGGACATCATTTATGGCTACAAATTGAGTCTGAGCTTAAGGAATAAATTAGCGACCTATAAAGAATCAATCAATTAATTTTAATCAAACAAAATAAAAAAATAATAATTAAACTAGACAAACAGTTAATATTAGTTTTAATAATAAATATAGCTTAATTCTCTTCAATATAAATACAATTAACATGTATTTATATTAATAATTAAATAAGAGTTATTTTTTTATTTTGATCAGCATATTAAAAGAAAACTTTTACTTTTCAATACTGATAAAAAAAAAATTATAAAGTAATTATTAAATTCAAATTTTAGTTAAAAATCATGGTATAACTCTTATTTTCAATTTTTTAAAATAAGTAAATATATAAAATTAAAATTAATACAGAATATCTAGTTGGGGTCTATTCTCGCGTCCTTAGATACAATAAAAGTGTTATTTTAAGTGTTTATTTTGCGCACATTCTAAAACATTTTCCAAGCTATGTAAACCCACCCACCCCCACACACAACACACACACATATGTTAGTCACACGCAACTAATACAAAATAGATTTAAATTCCATTTGCTGGCATTAGCACTCAGGTCACAACAGTTACAGGACTCGACAATCCCCCAGAGTAAGATATTAACCAAAAAAAAAAAGTAGGAAAAAAGCAGGAAAAAAAGAAAAATATGCGACAAGGGCGTTGAGAAATTTACTTTTAAAGTGTTTCTCTAATAAATGCATGGAAATTACAAACACAACATGCGAACATGTGACCTCACGCACATGTTTAAAATACTTTTCCCTTACAAAAAAAAGAGAAAAATAAACCACAAAAACTTTATTTTCTCTAGCAAAAAAACTGCACAAAGAAAATAAATTTACAAATAAAATTCCGCACGGAGCTAAAGAAGGCGAAAAAGGAAAATGCAGAGACCAACTGGGAGTTAAGGGAGGGGAACAATTTCCATCATGTTGCATAGAGGGTGTCTGGCTGCAAATCCCGCATGAAAGATTACCAAAGACAGCACACCCAAAAAAAAACTAAAACCCACCCAATCCACTTGATGCCAGACGCACACACCACAAGGGACAAAAAGGCAAGGGCAACAAATGTATCCCAAAAAAATAAGAGGGAAAAAAATGAATAAAATGTAAAAAATAACCTCAAAAATGTATAATTTTTTATGCCTGGGCCAGAGGCGAAATTGTTGTTCACAGTGTTGTTTTTCCTTTTTGTGCTTCCATCATACGACGTCGACCCCGTGTCCGGAATTTGACATGTTATTATGCTGAAATAATTTTATAATTTATTTATTTTTCTCTCGACTACGTTTTGGCATTCGTTAGATACGCCTGCCATCAGAGTCAAGCAGACAGACGTAAGCTTGGCCAAATTGTACACAATGATTATATGTAGTATGGGGGAATCCCCTTTCCCAAAGCAGAAATTGGACATTGGTCAGCCCTTTTGGCTCTGGCATTTGCTACTGTTGCTGATGCTGATGCTGATGCTGACATCAACTGACATTTTTGGTATTTCCTGTTGCTTTTATTTGTTGAGAGGCACAAAATAAATGAATTCTTGTATAATGCCATATATCAGAGGTGCATGAATGAGTAATAGTTGTAACAGCAACTCGAGTCTGAAGATGCGGAAGAAATCATAATATAAAATTTCATATTTTGTATATTTTACTATCTATTATTTATTTAAGTTTAATTTTAAAGCGTTGAAAAAATAAAAATAAATTTACTAATTTCAGTAAAATTTTTAAAAAGTGTGACGTTTTTCTAAAATTATTGTATAAGCTGAAAACATCGAGGATCAAGGAATACTTGGGATATTTTGCCACATATCAGAGTTGCATGAATGAGTAACTGTTATTATTCATATATCCAAAACTAAATTTCATTCTTGTATATTTTACTATTATTTACATATTTCAGTTTTATTTAAAAGCAGTGGAAAAATAAAAATAAAATTACTATCATACGCTAACTTTTTTATCGCATGTGTAATTTTAAAAAAATTATTTAATAGACTAAATGAATTCTAAATATAATAAAATGCCGTAATTACAGAAATTTCTTTTTTTTTTAATATTTAACAATCTATTATTTATATTAGTTCGGTTTTAAGGCAGTGCAAAAAAAAGTAAAATTGTAATCATCTTTTTATATTACTTTCTAACTTATGTTAAATTTTTTAACAGGTGTGTTTTATATTTTTTATAACATTTTTAATTGGCTGAAAAGATCAAGCAAGAATTGAGAATATCCGCATTTTATTTAATAAATTGCGCTGAAGTCTTAAATACAACTTGGATTGGAGGTTTCTGAATATGTTTAATTTAAATAATTTGAGAATTCTTATCAAATTGCGAATGAGTCATTCTAATTTTAGAATAAATAAATTATTAAAGTCTCCAAGATGAGAATAATTCTTATCTTTATATTTTATGTAGTACTATATTTTTGGGGTACTTTACATTATTTTGTATAGTGTAATATTTTCACAATATTTCATATTCAATATTATTTATGGTTCACTTTATTTATTGTTTTGTAAGTTTCCAAATAGAGTCTCTACTTAGTTGAGCCCAACTAGAAATATGCTCAATTCAGAAACCATAACTTTCAAAATCAAATTAGGGCCAGTTCCCATTGAAAATTCTGAAACGAAAACGAAATGAAAGCGAAAACAATTTATACGCAACATTACGCAATTGAAAATCGAATTGTGTTTTCATTTTCATTTCATACACACAATTCGACAAATTAGATTTTACAATTCACTTTTTTATATGCCTCAATAAAAAGTTGCGTTTATTTGTTAGAGTCCAATTGAAATACGTATTGTGCCCCGGAGCACAATAAAACTGTTCTTGGAATAACACATATACAGGCAGTGGAAATATCTTTGATTACATTTTGGGGCGGGAAGGGGGAGGGCTAGAACTTTAAGTGGATGCCACAAATTTACATAAAGCCAATCAATCATGGCATTTGCCACAGTCAACGCCATTTTGCATGTTGCCAGCTCATGTCGAGATTTCATTAATATCAAAACTTGGTGGTTGCTTGTCTCTCTCAGCCAAGATTAGCATTTCGTCGCTCATACGCCCTGTTTGCCAGCGGCTGCACTTTGGGGAAAATGTTCGATTTCTTGGCATAAATCGGAGTCAGATGAGGAGCAGGGTGAAGACATAATGAAATTAATAATCAAATAAAATTTTAAATTCTACTTTAGCGTAATTAGCAAAAAAGCAAAGTGTAAAATATCTTGCTTTATATTTGAATGTAAAAATTTTACTTTATCACTGAGTCGGGGAGATGGGAGATGAAGACAAAGTCCAATTAAAAAACTAAAAAAAATATTAAAATTTACTCTAGCCTAACTAAGATTGATGGCAAATTTCAAGTCTCTAGCTTTATGTTTAGATTTTATATTAATTATATAAATTTGTATGAAATTTAAGTGAAATTCAAGCGAAAGCGATTTCTTTGGCACCCCTGTATATGTATATTTTATTGAATATTTTACACTTTTTTCTCAAAGTTGGATAGGGAGGAACAGAATAAGGCGAAATAGGCGTGGTTCAAATCCAAAAAAAAATAATGCAAAATTCTAAATAGCTCTAACTATTTTTCATGCCTTATTTCAAGTCTCTAGCTTAGTATTTAGAATTTATATTAAATATATAAAAATTTGTTGTACTTTTTATTAAATATTTTACACTTTTTGCTCAAATTCGGATAGTGAGGAACAGAAGAAGGCATGTTCCGATTCCAAAAAAAAGCGAATGCAAAATTATAAATAAGTCTAACTAAGGTTCATGCCAAATTCAAGTCAAAACCTTTACATTAGAAATAGAAGAAGGCGTGGTCTAATTCCAAAAAAATGAAAAACTCTAAATACATAAGTTTAGCTAAGTTGCATGTCAAATTTCAAGTTCCTATCTTTATATATACAGTGCTCCACAAATGTCTTCATACAGCATAAACTTGTAAAATTTGCGTATAATAAAGATGTTTTGATGCGGTTTTCTTATATTAATCTTTTATTTACTTAAATTCCGTTCTAATGATACCAAAATTTCTTTAACCCATTAAGTACCCATCGAAAATTTTGAATTTGAAAAAAAGTAAATTTTTCAAAATTTTTCCTCGATTTTTTCCAAAAAATTTTTTGATGCAGAAAAATTCTTCAAACAATTCTAAGAGTGACTGTAAAAAAAATTTTTCAAAAATATTTTTGCTAGTATTTTTTATAATTTTTTGAAAACTGCAAAAAAGCCACTTTTTGTGAGAAAAGTATGAAAAAGGGGTTAAAATCGTCATTTTTAAAATTTTTAAAAAATTATAAAAAATACTAGCAAAAATATTTTTGAAAAATTTTTTTTACAGTCACTCTTAGAATTGTTTGAAGAATTTTTCTGCATCAAAAAATTTTTTGGAAAAAAACCAGGAAAAATTTTGAAAAATTGACTTTTTTTCAAATTCAAAATTTTCGATGGGTACTTAATGGGTTAAAGAAATTTTGGTATCATTAGAACGGAATTTAAGTAAATAAAAGATTAATATAAGAAAACCGCATCAAAACATCTTTATTATACGCAAATTTTACAAGTTTATGCTGTATGAAGACATTTGTGGAGCACTGTATGTATTTATAGTTTATGCCAAAATTTGTGTTCTCTTCCCATCGTGGTCTCTCTGTGTTTAGGTTTGATTACGGCTCTGGCCCTGATCCATGAGCTTGCATAATAAACGAGTCCGGGGCCAGGACTCGAAGGGTGTCATGATGAATGATGCCACGACTCTCTACTTGATATGTTCCGACTCTGTTTTCTACCATTTTATTCTATTCTCTTCTGTTTCGACCCCACAAAAAAAAAAATAAATGCTGAAATTTCGCATCATTTTTCATGCATTTAAAAAGTGGCCGCTGGTCAAGTGTAAGGCCCCTTGGCAGCTGCAAAACTGTTCAAATTTGATTTACTCACTTGATTACATGCTTGCCACTTGCCTCTTGCCACACGGATTTATTTAGCTCTGGGCCAATTGTCGAACGTCGTGTAATTTGCGTAAAAATGTCATATTCATATTCAAGCTTTGATGTTGATTGATGAGCATTGAGTTCAAGTGCGCATTACGCCTCAAAGCATGCTACAAAAAAGTCTAAGAAGCATACTACAATCAAGACTTAAAGATATTGATACAATCAGTATAAATATGAGAAATCATTAAATTTGTATTTCAAAGTCCTCATGTCTTAAAATATGACATAAATTTAG
Organism: Drosophila subquinaria; assembly: GCA_037043405.1. NCBI lineage: Eukaryota > Metazoa > Arthropoda > Insecta > Diptera > Drosophilidae > Drosophila > Drosophila subquinaria. The sequence continues at coordinate 117,387 of JBAMBL010002043.1, forward strand.
TTTACATAAGAAATATTTTAATAAATATAATTTAAATCATCGGAGTTACGATTCAAGCTTAAAAACATTTTATTAACAAGCTTTAAAAATTCTACACGTTTTAAAATATAATAATTTGTATATTTTTTTTAAATAATATAATATGTTTTTTAGCAGCGTTGTTATACATTTTTTATATTGCTTAAAATTCACTTGTGTCGAAATTCCTCAAAGCAAAAATAAAAACTTTTTTTTAAATGGAAAACATGTGTTAAAATTTGGAAAAAGTTAAGAAAATGTTGGAAATAAGTTTAGTTGATATGAGAAATACTTAATTATATATAATTAGAGTCCTTACTGTTATGATTAATGGATAAGACACACTATAAATAATTTATTAAAAAGCTTTAAACTTCAAAACGTTTTAAAATATACATATTTGTATATATATTTCATTTATTAAAATGTAAAATTTAACTGCGCTGTCACACATTACAAAATTTCCAGTTTTCCATATAAATAATTGTTTTAAAAAAGAGAAAAATTGTTTTAAATGTGCTTTGTCGAGGAATGACCGAAATCTAAAAATATTTTGGTAAATTATTCTGAGCACAGAATAAGTTCCAGTCTAAGAATTTCTAAAATCATGTAGGTTAAAAGACATTCTGTATATGAATTCACTTTGATAAACACCTTGGCAATACTCCAGCCATCAGTGAAAATCAAAAGAATTTTTCAGATATGCGGAAAATGAAAGTTGTTCAGTGAAAATGATGGCGTGTGTTGTGGGCGTGTCAGGGGCAGACAACTGGTCAAACAGTCGAGCCAAAAACGACGAAAGTCAATAGAAAAGAAAAGCAAAAATGAGAATGAAACGTAATTTAAAATTTATAAAAGAACAAAAATGCCAAACTCGTAAATCCAAAGAAAAAGAAGAAAAATAAAAGGACACACGCCTGATTGGCACGCACATGGCACACACATACACACACACACTTCTACTCTCACTCACTCTCCCTACACACACACACTCATACACACGTAGCTCCAACACACAACACAAAGTCAAATATTTGATGTTGGCGCATTTCAGTTTCAACTTTTTCACTTTTTATGCGCTGTAAAGTTAATTGCAGGGTATGTTGGACAAAAAAAGAGTTTCAATTTTATAAAAATATATTTTTTGTTTGGCTTTTTCCTAGCACTGTAATAAAAAAAAACTAGTTTAACTTTACTTAAATATTATCAAACCCACTTAAAATATTCTTATAAGTTTAAGAATAGAATTATTAAATATTAATTTCATCATGTATATTTGTACTATCAATATTATGGAAACTTATTAGGGATCAACAGCAATTTTCACGTTTTCTTTTAGATAGATGTTTTGATTTCTTAGATTTTTTAATACAAAATTCTCATTTAACTTTACTTAAATACAATAAAACCCACCTAAAATCTTCTTATAAGTTAAAGAATTGAATTATTAAATATTAATTTAATCATGTATATTTGTATTATCAATATTATCGAAACTTATTAAGGATCAACAGCATTTTACAGGGTATTTTTTAGCTAGATAGTTTATTATTCTTAGACTTTTCTTTCTTGTTGTTTTTGTTCATTTTGTTCATTTTAAAAAAAGGAAAATCTACAGCCCCAAACTAAGGGCTGCCTGCAACAATGTAATGAAATTGACTAGTGTGTGTGTAAGTGTGTGTGTATATATGTGTGTGTGTGTGTGTGTGCTGTCTTATCTGAAGGCCAAAAAACCATTCACATTCGCATTCACATTCAGTTCCAGGCACTCGTGTGTGTATTCATGTCTGTGCTAATTTCTAAGCATTTTCCTTTCGACAAGCAGTTTTCCCAACTCCACCCACAAATTTTCCCCAACTTGCCGCATATTTGTGACTTTGTGATAAGCAGTCAGCGAAAGAGGGGAGTGGTGGGAAGAAGTAAGCGAAGATGGAGGGCAGTCAACTAATAAAATCCAAGTTGATTTCTGGCGCATTTAAAAGGCATTTTGATTAGTCGCAAAGTGGCGCGTGGCATTTTTTATTTCTATTTTATTTAATCTTCAATTAAAGTTAAAGTTCGGAAAACTGTAAAGTTCTGCAAGTTTATAGTTAGTAGAGTATTTAAATTGTTTATCTAACTTAATTTGAAGCCATACTTCAAACTTTACACTTATAAGAAAAGTTGCTTTTTTCATCACATATTTTTTTTGAGTTTTTTTATGTTTCTGGAAAAACATAAATATAAAAAAACACTTATTAAAGAAAATTGTAACCTTTATTCTTAAAATACGAAATTACATAGTGATTGTATTACTTTATTATTTATTAAAATATAAAAATCCATCATAACATTAACGCTTCTATTTTTTCCTGTATTTCTTACAGTGTCAAACATTTCCCGGAAGTTCTATGTCCTCAAGGCTTCTGATCTCTTTTCCCCCCCCCCCCTCTCCTGCTGACAAGACAATGGTCTTAAAATTTCTTGAAAATAAACGTCTCATTATTAGCGCAAAATGTCAGTGCCACGCCCACCAGCCGCCCCCTACTCGCCCTTTTTACTTGCACACAACCAGAGACACGTGTCAGTTTGGTTTTTCTTTTTCTTTGCTTTGCTTTTTGACCATTTCGTGTACCTGTTTTCAGATATTTCAATGCCGACATGTGTCCAATCAGTGGCAACGTGCAACCAACCGTGGCAACACACCCCTCCCCCTCTGTACAACCCCCTCCCCCCTCTACAAACCCTCCCCCTGTGCACCCACTGCCTGATCTGAGGATTGGTGATTTTTGCAAAATTTGTAACATTTTATTTACACTAGAGGGACACTGAAATACGCACACACCAACACACACACTCACACACTCAAATATAACAGGGTATTTCTTGTCCTTATTTGTCTTGTGTCAATATGCCCCCTGCATATAAAGAAGCAAAACACAAAATAAACGCACCGAAAAAAGAAAGAAAAGTTCAATTTCAATGCTGATGAACATTTTTTGGCAACTTGTTATTTTTCTTTTCATGTTTATCTAGCGTTCAAAATTTATACAATTCCAAATGGGCTAGATAAACATTTGGAAAATCTTGCAAGCTGAGCGCAGTCAGCCAAAGTAAAAAAAAAAAAAGCCAGTGCTAAGCAAAAGTACAGTTCTGATCAAAACATTGAAAAATTGAGCATGAGTTTAAAAAATAAGCAAACCATAAAACAAAAATTTTATTGTAAACTTGCTTATTAAAATTTAAATTTTTAGATTTATTGAAAAGTAAATATTGCTTTGAATATAAAAACATTTTTAATCTTTTTTTTAATTAGTTTAAAAAGAGTCAAAAAAATTTTTATTTGTAGGAAAATCCCAAAAAATTGCAATAAATTGATTAAAATAAATAATAATCTTGCCAAGATTTTATTACAGTAGTATAACAGCATTTTAATGTATCTTTTCCAAAAAATTCTTAAATTGTTCAAGAAAATAATATAAATATTTTGGAGATCAAAGTCTAAATAATTTTTATCGTTTTATTGAATTTTGCAATGAATATAATGAAAGATTACGTTATCTCCTGCTATAGAATTTGTCCAAAATTCATTGCTGAGATTGGGAAAAACCCAGAAAGATCGAATCAATGCACTGTAAAAAAATAAATATTAAAATTTGAACATTTAATCAACTGAAGTGAGGAAACCTACTGGTATTATGTAGTATATTATCGCAATCTAAACAAAATCCTATATTGACAACGTTTGCCGGTTCGGCTACTGGATTGGCTGTAAATTGCAAAAATTTTATCATAATTCTCGTAATTGCATAATATGCTAGAAATTCTTAAGATACTTGCCACGAGCCACAGCCAAAAGACCGAGCACAAAGATAGTTGCAATAAAGGCAGAGCAATAAAGACTGCATGATTGTTGATGGTTCAACGAAGACTTGAATGGAACTGATAGTTTTATAACATCAGCATCGTTTTTATATAGGATCTGTATAGTTTTTCAAACTGCGCTTTTAAAAATTTAAATAAAATTTAAAATCTGTCTTCTTATTTATCTGCGCGGTTCATAGGATCAACTGCTTATCTTGGTTCTTGTGGTTCATGGGTCATCAACTGCTTATCACATATGATTTATTCCCATCGAATAGATTTTAATAAAAATAATGGTTTTTCCAAACTTTTTAATTAATTAATTATTTAACTTTTTTAATTCATTATTTTTCACAAAATATTAATAATCCATTTTTGCCAATAGTATTGTTTTACTTGTTTTACTCAGTGTCTCTTTGTTTTCTTTATCTTACATCAGGAGATTTAAAAATCATTAGTTTTTCCCAGGGACCGTTATCATTATAAGTTATATTATAAAAATTACATTTTAATGATTATATTTTTTTATTTTTTCTACAATGATAATCATTTTTTTTGAGTAATTTTAGAAAGCTTAGACAAAATCATTATTTTTGATAAAAAAAAAATAAAACTCGAAAATAATGATTATGAAGGAGTTTTATTTTTTTTTGCTCAAAATAAAACTCAACAGAAATGTACGGCGTCTGTGTTAAAATGCTTACCAATATTATTTTATATCCTTATAACCCCACAGCTACCTCCCAGCATATTTAAAATAATGATTGTTTCAAAAATAATGATTACCATTGAAGAAAAAGGTAAAAATCAAAAAAATAAAATTCATGGTGGAAATACAGAGATTGTGAAAAAATAAACATTTTGGTTATTTTTTTTATTATTTTCTAGGTCTTTTATAAGTGTGTGATTTATTTATTAAAACAAAAATAAAAATAATCATTATTTGCAGTCCCTGGAGCAGCATCAACGGACGAGTAGATTGAGCCATGTCCGTATGTCCATATTTTCAATTGGCGTAAAACATTTAACAGTTTACTCCCACATTTCTTAGCCCATATATCATTCATCACATTCCTACATTTAACAGGCTCAGAACTGTCAGTAACTGGAAACATTCATAATTTCAAAGAAATTAATATGAAATCAATCAAGTATTATGCTCATTTTCATTTTGCCGCATCATGTGCGACATTCAACATTCGACTGGCCATAATGGGTTAATGTTAATGAAGAAGTTACGCCAGCAAGAGGAAGAGTTGAAAATGGGGAACAAAAGGAAAAGCGCATTTGGATTTGTATGGCATTTTTGTCATGCTCATCAGTTGGCGAAAACTTTTCCTGGGTAATTTGAGCGCACACAATGGCGCATTAACCCCTTATCGCCCAGCACACCACCCACACACACACACAGACAGACACACACAGATACAGCGGGCAACTTGAGGCACGACGCATTCATTAACTACGCACCGCGTAATTAATCCTTGGCAGGCGTCGTCCTCGTCCTCATCCTCATCCTGTGGCAAAGCAACCCCCGGGCCAAGAATTGCATGTTGTAAATTAGATTTGCCCGTGTCATGACAACCCTTGTTTGTTGGAGGGTTGTTGCAGCCACCTCGTTTGAATGCAAAACTGTTTTTGGTCATTAACCTGTCTCGAGCACTTTGCCAACTTCTCTATTTCTCGACTCTCTCTCTCATCTTAATTCAACAACTACAGCAAAATGCTTTCAAACAAAGTTTGCAACCCTATGAAACCAGAGTTTCCACAGTTTCCACAATGTCATGATGCGGACGCCATGTTGGTTTTGTTTGGGATTTTCGCCGTAGAAAACTTCTTAATGAACTTTAAGCAATCGCCGAAAAGGGGTTGAAAGGGAATGGATGAAGGAAGGAGGCGGGTTGGAAGCTGAACTCAGAACTCACTTGGAGGCCATAGTTGCAGTAGTTTCAATTTACACAAAGGGGTTAAACAAGTGTTAAGCGACACAGAAATGAGTTCATCAATCATATTTTCACCGAATAGCTAATGTCGAATCATTTATATGATGATGAGAGACGAACTAATGGATTAACAGAAAGAGAGAGGGAGAGAGAGAAGTGAACCAAAGGAATTATTCTTTATTATGTTAATTGCAAAAAGGAAATTTTGTATCCATTACTTAAAAAATAAGTAAAAGGGTATGTTGTATTCGTTGCAATGTAAGTAACAGGGAGAAAAAAAGCATATATAGTCTTGATCAGCATCAACAGCCGAGTCGATTTAGCCAAGTCCGTCCGTCCGTCTGTCCGTCCGTCTGTTTGGGGGCCTAGATCTCAGAGCTAGGGCAACCAAATTTGTCACACAGACTTCTATAAACCCCACGCAGATCAGGTTTATTTAAAAATTTTGATACGCCCTTTTCCGCCTCCGTTAATCGCGAAATCCACCATTCGCACAGTTTTCAAGATATTAGGATTTTTTTTAACAAATTAACGTTAACTATTATTATTACCTATCATTCTACTAAATCGTAACTAGATCGGACAAATAGAAAGGTGGTAATAGCTGATTTAAGTTTTTAAGCAATAAAAGTGCCTAAAAGTATGCAATAAAAAATATTTAAAATTTATTTAATTAATTAACGGGTATCCTGAAGTCCCAGCTCTACAAGTGTAAACTTATTAATTGAAGTGAAAATTTAGATTATAATTTTTTATTTAAAATATAAAATATAAAAAGATAAAATATATACGCTCCAGATAATTGAAATTATTAATGGATATGTTAAATCAATTCAATCTACAGATTCAACTAAATTTATTTCTTACATTTTACAGAGCTACAGCCAAACCTAAGAACTATTCGGGAAGAGTTTCGTTTTTTGTTGAGAAAAGTAAGCTACGTAATCATTCCTTATTTTCTTAGGATACTTTCCCAACCCAACCCAAACTAATCCCAACTCAATTGCTTCAGACCAAAACACGTCGCGGCCTACATTCATAGATAACAATAATAGCAAAAAGAGTGACATTTCTACGTATAAATAAATCCAATAAGAGTTATAATGCCTTGCAAATATCATAAATATCAATATGAACGACATTTGAGGACGTTTGCCCAAGTTTTTTATTTCAGCAAAAAAAAAAGAAAGCAAACGAAAGCGCATTAAATTTTATTGATATAAATTTTATTTTAATGGTCAGGCAGGATAACATGAATGTCCTATTTAAAGGATTAACGCCTTGAATTATGAGCAGCAGGCCGGAATTGGGCATTGCACATAAAATATCTTGTGAATTTGCTTTTTAAGTTAATTTTATTTTATGTGACTTTGCCACCAAAAAAAGAATTGTCGAGAAACGCGTTCAGTTTTTTTAATGGTGATTTATATAGAGTATATTTTGTATACCCTGTAATGAAATAATGAGTTTGACAGAGGCACAAAAAAGATAAAATAAAAAAAAAAAGTTGTTTGAAATGTGACTGATTTTAACAGAGGCAGAAATGATATGTGGTTTCATACAGATCAGCTTGACAGCCTGATTTTAAAAGATAATGTCTTGATTTTTGGCACACATACATCTTAAGATTCCAACTTTATATTCTAAAAATTTCATAGCGTTCGTTCGATAAATACCGAAAATAATTGAGCTTTAATCGTCGCGTCACTTTCGATTTTTTAGCAACTACTTCAGTTGCAATTATAGGACATCTTTCAGTCTCTCTTGCCTTCTCAGTGTCTTTGTTTTTTGGTGGTCCTTTCGTTTTTTATTGGCCATCAAAATTGACAAATGGCCAGAGCCAGGGACAGTAAGGGAGAGAGAGAGAGAGAGAGAGGGAACTGAAACCATTAGCTAGAGTTGAACCGACTAACGTGTTACATATTAATTGCACATTATTTATCGCTGGCATTTCGGGTAGGCCGCAATTGATGCGATTTCGTTTTCGATTTCGATTTCAAACTAAATTAGACACAATACGAGAATCAATTTCAAAGCTCATTAAATTTTCGATGTTAAATAGATAAGTCTTAAGTCTGCTTTGGCAATCTCAGCAAATCTCAAGAGCAGTCTTAGAGGTCTTCTTTTAAGATGTAGAAATCTGATGGGAAAGTTGCAGCTCAATTGCAGCCATATTGAAATAGATTTCTAAGTACATACATGAGTATAATATCCACTCAGTTTGGGGGCTAAGGTCGTGCCAACAATCATAAGTTACACAATTGTTGCCGCCTTTACACAACTTATTTTGCTAATGCGCTACAAAAGTAAATCATATTGGTTACAATATGCGTTTTGTCAGTAGAAGATTAAAATTAAGAAAATGGTTTAATGAATAAGAATACATAGGAAGTCTGACTTATCAGCAAAATTTCACTTTTGAAGACTTTTATTTTAGATTCAAGTTCAAATTTAATTTATGATTATAAGGAGATATCATAAAGGGAACTTTCTTTAATTTACACATTTTAGAATTTATATTGTTAAATAAATTCAATTTACAAAGTTTTTTATGATAATATTAAATTTCAAGCTTTTCAGAACCAATTCAAAATAATTTTAGAACAACTATACAAAATTTAGCTTATTGTTTCAAAGTATGGAAATTTTTAGGAAACTTAAGAGATAAAATTCGAGAAATTAGCATTTCAATTTTATATTTTAAATTTTTTTTCTATAAAAAAATGATTTTTTAATAAAACTTGAAAATATGAAATATTTATATTATATTTGATTAATGGAAATTTCAAGCTATATTTAACTTTTCAAAAAAAATTTAAAATTATTTTAGAGCAATTATTAAATATAAAGCTTGTTATTTCGAAACATAAATATTTTTAGGAAACCAAAGTGATCAAATTCAAAAAATTAGTATTTTAAATTTTGACATTTCAAAGTTTTATTAAAAATAAGATTATTTTTATGAAAACTTGACATTATACTTATAATGTCTATTTATGAAAAAATTAAATTTCAAGCATAAATTTAACTTTACTTTTAATGCTAAATTATCTTAGAATTTTTTAATTTTTTCATAAATAGACGTTATAAGTATAATATCAAGTTTTCATAAAAATAATCTTATTTTTAAGAAAATTTTGAAATATATTCTTTCTGAAATATTTATCTTTATATTTCTAAATAATAAAATATTTAAGAAGTATAGAGATTAAATTCAAAAATTTGTATTTAAGATTTAAAATTTTTTTTTAAAAACAACTTTATTTTTTAAACTGGAAACCGTCTGTTTTTGCCTGTTTTCCATCTGTGATTTCTTCTTAAGTAGCGCATTGAATTTTCCACTTCAGTTTGTTGAACTTTTCGCACTGCCTCTGACATCTCATGCTTATAGATAGACATCGTTTTTATCTTTCGTCAGGCTGAAATCTATAAGACTCAGACAGAACCCCTCTAAGAGACGTACAATCTCACACTGCAGGTCTATCTGACTGTCCCTTTCACTGTCTCTATCTCTGTCTCTGCACGTCGCCTGCATTTCTAAGTTTGCACATTTGTTGCCTTTTTTCTTTCTTTCCTTCAATTTTTTGTGCTGAGCTCTTCTACATATTTACAATTAATATTCAAGCAACCTTTCTGCGCAGTGTCTAAAGTGAAGCTACCAAGTCCCAGTTGTCCCCTCTATCCCCTCTATTCCCCTTCTATCCCCTCTATTTCCCCCTTTCCACTTAGTAGTTCAACTTGTGCTATGTGTTTGGCTTCACGCCCGTCATTTGATGGGGTGCGAATTGAGTTCAGGGTGCGATGCTGTTGCTGATGTTGCTTATCCTCAATGTCCAGTGTCCATATTCCTGAGTCCTGAGTCTGAGTCCTTATTCCTCATTCCTCTATCCAGTGTCCAATGTTGCTCTGGGGTTGGAAGGGCTATTCGCTCTGTAGCCGCATTAAGTGTAGACATTATTCATTTTTGATGATGAATTTCCATGTCTCACATGTCTAGAGTTTTTCCCCCTCTCTCCCCCTTTTCTCTCTCATCATTTCTGTTACTGTAGTTCTCTGTGTGTGAGTGTGTGTCCAGTAATAAGTAATAAGTGCAGAGTTGAGCAAAAAAAAACCAAAAAAATATCTTGGATGGTGAAGGCACATGAAAAAACTTTTAGTTCTGTTGCTGTTTGGCATACAAATGAGTTAAAGTTACAATGTGATTCTGAGGCCCCTTTTCCATATAGGATTTCCCAACTGTAGTGAAGTGAAAATGAATAGTTATGGCAGGGAAAGAGGGCGTAATGTTAAAGTGATATGATTTTAGTAGAAGAGGAAGTCTAAGGCTATGAAAAGTTCTTTTTAATCGGAAAAATACTGATAGATTAAGAGAAAAATAGATATAAAGATACGCAAGATTATTGAATCGTCAGATAGGAACTTTTTATCTGAAGAAAAAAAAATATAAAAAAGGTAATGGTTTAGATCCCTTGAAACAAAAATCATCCGAGTCCGCAGAGCAGATAGTTTAAAATAATTTATAATAATATAAGTAGAAAAAAAGTAGTTTTCGAAAAAAATGCATAACAACAGAAATTTTGATAATATATTAGGAAATTGTGTTGAAGAATAGATTGGAAAGAGGTAGAAAATATCCTAAAGAATGCCCAGAATATATACGGTGTGGAAAAAACAATAAAAATAATAATAAGTCATTTTGACGTTTCAATACGATTATTTTATAATATGATAGAAAACTGCGTTTGAAAATAGAATCACTTTGTTTTGTTAAATTTTAAAACACTGCTGAATAGGCTGAAAGTAAAAATTGAAAGTCTAAAAAAATTTTTGTTTTCGAAACAATTTTTAATATACAAAAAAAAAAGATATTTTCTTTAATTTTATCCATCAGCGTGGATAATACAAATACAATATTTTTTCCTACAAATTAAATTTTTTTTGTAGAACAAGTTAAAGCATAAAGTCTTGTTGTTTTATTAAATATTAAATGCTAATTTAAATAAAGCAAATTCCAAAAATAAAAAACCAGCTGCGAAAGTTTCAAAATAATGACAAAAATCATTGACATTTCCATATAAAAAAGTGAAACCATTCAAATCCCAAGATGACAATTGTATGCTACTATTTTCCTATTGCAAAAAAAAATCCTGGCCTAAAGCAATTCCCCGGGAAGTGTAAGCATAAATCTTGCGGCTCTAATAGGAATTTGTAAATGCGAAATGTTTATTTTTATGCGTTCTCAATGCCAATTCCAAAGGAACAAAGAGAATATGGGAAGAGGAAAAGCAGAGATGCGCTCTCTAGAAAGAGAGAGGCAGAGGGGAAATGCAGAGAAAGCAATTTCCATTTCGAGACAAATCCCCAACAGCGATTTGACCATTAAAATTATACCCACAGGACAAGGCGCATAAAAAAAGCTTTAGTATGTAGAGAGAGGGCGGATAGAGGAGGGAGAGAGGGGGAGGGGGGTACAACACTGTTGCTGCTTGAATATGAAATCGCTTGGAAATGGTCAACGAAAAATTGGCATTAGAAAGTGCAAGACAACAACAACAACAACAACAAGAACAGAGAAAGAAAGCAAAACCAAAAAGAGTTTTTTGGTATGTTTTTTGGGCCACATTTGTGACCTCAGGGGGTTGGAGGAAGTGAGGGGGGAGTAGGGGAAGAGGGGGAATAGGGGGAAATGGACACTTTCTTACGTGTTCGCTGGCCATATTTTAGAAACTAATGTGACATTTCGATTATTCGATTGGATTTAATGTGTTTTATGAGTTTTACACGTTTCACATTGCGTGTGTGCATGTGTGTGTGTGTGTTGGGCAAGCGATGACAACAGTTACAACCAAAAGGGGGATGAATAGGCCTGAAAAGGTAACAGCATTGATACACCGATAAATGCAAGGGGCGTGGACTGTGAAGATTCCTAATTGTCATGCATTGGAATTGGAAAATAAAATGGAATGTTAAGAAAATAATTGTATGAAATAAATGTAAATTTTAAGGAATACTATAAATATGTAATGGTATTTTAATAAAATGTAAATCAATGTAAATAAGCTAGTTGCAGAAATTTATCGAAAATGTTTCGTAGCCTAACAATATTTTGATGCTGAAACTAAAGAGGTAAAATTCAAAAAATTAGTTTTTAAATTTTATATTTCAAAAAATTTTTAGAACAAAATTATTTTTTATTTCAACTTGACATTTTAAAAGGTCTTCAATATTTTTAAAAAAAATTTAAATTATAAAAAATTTATATTTCGGACGAAGAGCTTAGTCTTTGAAAAATTGTCAGGGCGTAATTATGAAAAAAGTGGACAGTGGAAAAATTTAAACTAGTTACAAATTGATGCAGAATCAATTTAGACGTTAAGTAATAGAAAAAATGGTATTTCACATGGAATTCGGTGAAGTTTTAATAGTTATGAGAGATCGAATTTTTGAAAAAAAATTTCAAGGTGTAAGTATGGAAAAGTCTTGGTTAAAAATTAACTTTTCCAAATGATGACAAATTTGATGCAAAATTAACTGAAGGAGGCAACAATGATCAAAGGTATTTTTCCCAGCTTTGATGGAATTGGTAGAGTATAAAGTTTTTATATAATATTCACCATGAATTGTACTTTTTTTTGAGATACATACATCTTAATTAATATAATTTTAAAGAAAACAATTTATAATTCTTTCAATTAAAATATATATATTTCTACTGAATTGCCGCTGCTCAATTACAAATAGAAACTCAATACAATTACTTTACTTTCAAAATCAATTTAAAAATGGTAATTTCCGAATCTTTTTTGTGACATGTATCTCAAAGTCGCCTGCGGCATTTGTTGATTCGCTCCATGTACTGCAGGGTGACGATGGCGCCTCGGGTCGAAGTTGAGTCGATGCAACAGATGATCTCCTGCAACTCGTCGCCCTGCTGATCGCGCTGATCAATGCGATCGTAGATTATAGCACTGGCACCGAATCGCTTAAACTTGTCGCGGACTGATTCCTGATTATTGGCCTGACCCCAAATGATGACCTGCATGTGGAGTTCCCGAATCAGGCCGAGTGTCAACGGTTTCTTCATAATGACACAATTGTAGACACTCAGGCCAAAGAACTCCATGCCATTGGAGAAATAGACGGCATTGTCCAGGACACTGACACGTTGATCCAAATACTGCAGGGATTTGTCCAGCTCGACAATTTGCAAGAGAACTGGATAATAATTTTGTTTATAGCGTATCATGGCACAAATATCCGCATCGAAGCTGGAAAAGAAAATGCGACGTTTGCCCGCCAGTTGAAAGACAAGTTCGAGTATCGTGTCGATGTAGAAATTGCGATCGAAACTGGGCTTGCAACTGTTTTGCTCCCAGCGTCGATTGCTGAGCTGCTGCGGCCACTTGATCTCAATTAGAAAGCCCAAGGACTCGGGTAAGCCCGATTTCTCAATATCAAACAGATCGCTGAGTAAAGAAAATGGCTGCTGATCCTGCAGAAACTGATCGCAATCGATGTTGCAGCCCGGATTGCCGGCAAATCTCAAAGCACTGCCCAGTCGAAGATCATCATAGGTCATTGATTGTACGGGCATTATCAAATGCTCGCCACGCCTCACGCCGCCCATTGACAACAATTTGCGCAGACTCAAAGCCTCGTAGGGAAAGACATAGACATCATTGGTATCCGCCATTTTCTGCAGACTTGCACCGCAATTCTGTTCAAATTTCAGCACAAAGTCATGAAAAACAACAACCTGCGCATCTTTGGTCAACATCACATCGAATTCAATCATATCCGCATGATTCTGTTGGGCACGTCTAAAGGCATAAGGAGTGTTCTCCCTATAAACATTATCATTCAATTTATAGGTCGGTCCCGTGCCCCGATGTCCAATCTCCATAACCGAATGTCCAGTGCGCCAATGGCGAGCATAGGAAACTTTCAAATCACATTTGATGCTGGGCAAAGGTCTGATAATCAAATACTTCAAGTTCATTTCGATCAGGGGACGATGTGTGGAGGCACAGGTGATCTTGAGTCTTAAACTACCCTCGGAATTTGTTAGTTGTCTGGGATAAACAAAGCCATAGCCATAGTGATAAGGCGGCTCATCGTGTGCCGCCTTATTGGCAAATGTATACAGATCGAGGCGATAGATTGTGCACTCCGGACTGTAGATGGTCAGCTGAAACAACTGCAGATCCTCGAGGCCACAACGTGCTCCACTCGGCGCCTGTAAGTAGGGATGGCACGATTAATCATATGATACACAATAATCGATTATTTTGCTTCCATTGGCGATTTAATTGTATCGTAAAATGTGTTGCGATTAATTGAAACACTAATCGATTATTCGATCAAAAAATCGCGTCGTTGCCAACATTTTTTCAGGGAAACACACATGGAGATTTTATTTCAAAAAAAATACTAGTAAAAATATATTTGAACATTTTTTTTTGCAGTCACTCTTAGAATTGTCTAACAAAATTTTCTGCATCAAAATATTTTTTGTGAAAAACCGAGGAAAAAAGATGAAAAAGTGACTTTTACATAAATTTGAAAATAATGGGTTAGAGAAAGTTTTGTGTCATTAAAACGGAATTTAAATGACCTTTCCATTGATGAAAATATGTTAACGATAACGGCTCAAATAAGCCTTAAATGTCAAAATTTGACCTGCATACTTTAAGCTGTGAGCCACTGTATTTATATTTTTTGGGCATTTTAATATTGTTCTTAATTTTTTTTGCTATACAATGGCATTGCAATACTCAATATTTTAAAAAATTATAACAAAAATATTTTTCGTCGATTAATTGCAATTAATAATCGCGTAGCTTAAATTAATCATATGATTCAATAATCGATTAATAAATTTTTTTTGCCATCCCTACCTGTAAATGCAACTTCACAGCATGTTTCAGGTTAACAACCTCCGTAAAGGCCAACTGGGTATTTTGTACGCTCTCCGTGACTGAATGCGGATTGTAGATACTAATTGTCGTCAATCTCACAGTCTCCATGGAGCCCAAGGCACAACGTTCCGGCTCCGCCTCAAACATCGGCTGTAGGCGTACATAGAGTAGGCGTGGCGTCTGTTTTAGCCATATAAATGGTGCATTGAATATCCTCAATTGTATAATGGTCTCTTCGGTGGCCCAACCTCTGTCTACTTTATATACAGCTCCCTCCATATTCTGCACGCCAAAGCAATCGCAATCTTTCAACAAATTGTGGCAAGTGCGTATGATTCGCGGCTCCGAATGAACCTCCCAGAAACGTATGATACTCACATCCAAAATGGGATCTATGGCCACGATACAATAGCGATATTCGATATCCATATTACGTGGTATTCGCACAGTTATCGTGAATCTGAATGCTTTATAGTTTTCCTCTTTATATGACGGGGATTTTTCCATAATAATGCAATTTTTTGGATCCCAATTTCCCAGCTCGTCACAATTGCCGCTTATGGCCGCAAACTCGTTTTCCTCCAAGGGTCTGCGCACAATCACACAGAAGGGCCAATCCGTATAAGTTATTTCCACCTCCGTTTCGTCCTTTTCATGCTCCAATTCAAGTCCTGCATTGGGATCCTCCGCTTCAATTTTGGGAACGCATTCCTCCCTCTCATTGGCAAAGAACCAGCGATGCATGTTTCTATCTCTCTCTCTCTTTCTTTTTAGTTAGAGCTCTTAATTTAGTGGCCTATTTTCCAATTAGTTCACTATAACTAAAATTTGTTCAACAATTTAGAAAGTGTCAGTTGAGATTGCTTTGTTATTTATCTAAGAGCTGACATTAAAAAACTCTATCTTTAAAAATTTTATAGATGAAAAAAAGATACTTTTTGGGTTTAAGGAAAGTACGGAATATTTCTTAAATAAAAATCAGTCTATATTTTGAAAAATAATAAAAACAAGTTCAAGAGATTTAAAGACTTGATATAGAGAAGAATAAATTTTTTAAAAAAGTTACTTTTCTTTTAAAATCACTTTCTTTAAAAATCGTAGTGACAGTCTCTAAAAATGTACCGGAAATTGAAAAAAATTTAATTTATCCTTTAAAATCCGATAAAATAAAAAGAAAAGAGTACTAGCTGAGTCAAAGAAAGTACATGGTATTTCTTACTTTAAATGTAGTAATATTTTTAATAATAACAAAAGAGGCTCTACATATTTAAAAACTTAATATAATCTTTAGAAAACTTATTGAAAATAAAATTAAAAAGTAACGAAAATGAAAGAAAAGACTTTATAGGAATATTTGTGCGTACAAAACTAGTGACATAAAAATACATCGATATAACGACAACTCGACTTTTGCGAAAAACGATTTTCGAGTAATTTAATTTGATAATTTTTACGGCGTTATATCATCAACTCGATTTTTGTTTTGACGATTTTAATATTACAATTTAATTTTTTTAAGATTTTAATATTAATAATTTTTATTTAATATTAAAATCGTCAAAACAAAAAAAAAAGCTGTTGATATAACGCCGTTAAAAATTTTAATTAAAAAATGTGTTAAATTTTAATATTAAAAAGCAATATTTTTAAAAAATATCATAAAAAGGTCCTATATTTTTAAAGACTTGATATGGAGAAAAGTAAATTTTGGATAAAATTTGTTTTTTTTATACTATTATAAGTACATATGTACATTCGAATAGAACTGTGATGTTAAAATACATCGATAAATCGACAGCTTGATTTATATTTTGACGATTTTAAAATTTCGATTAAAAACTTGCTATATAATTTTGATTTACATCACTATATAAAACTAACTAAGATTACACTGGCTGAGATACTGATTGCCAACTATTTAAGATGAGTTTACTTTGGTAATTGTTGGGTTAGACTTAGTTTTTTTATTTTTAACAACATATAGTACATACTTATCTCCCATATCGTAAATACGTGATGAGGAACTTCCTGTTGCCATTAGTAATGACCTCGGCTTATCTAACAAGTCGGGAAATTATTACACAAGGCATTGTGCAGTCAAGTTTACAATTCCCCCCCCTCCCACACTCAAAATTCGATTTACAGTTCATTACTTTTCATAATTTTGTGCCTTGTAAAAAAGAAAAAGAATAAATGTTTAGGCTGCTTTCCGTTCAAATGGCAAATGTTCAAAAATCCCACGCGCGGAAAAAAGAAGGGGAAGTGGGAGGAGAAGGAAGGGGAAGGAAGAGAGGGCGGGGGGCTGACACATGTCCTGCATGTCGAGGGGTTTGGCATCTTGGCCAAATCTAATTGGGCCCGTGTCGTTTTATGTTTGACATTTTGCCCTCTAAAGCAAATGAAAAAAATAAAATAAAATACAGGGAAGTGAAATAAAATTCTATTTAAATTGTTGAAATCCGCTTAGGTCCTTTGCAACGCTTTTCCATTTTTTTTTCGTTATCCTTGAACTCAAAATGGCTCTTAGGCCTTTTGGGCCACGTTTAGTGTCGAATTTCGGCCAGTTTGAATCGTAAATCGAATTGTTTAGTTTTTCTTGTTTTTTTAAGCTTAAAAGCTACTTAAAGAATGGCAGCAGAAATTGAGGTTCTTTCTATCCCTATAAAGTAATAGCCAAGGGTCAGTTTACTACTAAATACATATGTATAAGCCCGAAAGTATCTTAAAAGATAATATTCATCTATCTACTTTATTCTCACATATCTAATGCGTTGCCATAGAAATCGATAATATGCAAATACTTATGCCAAGTTGTGGAGTGGCAGATAGAGAATCCTTACACAAACACACACACACACAAACATATAAACAGCGCATAAAACAAACAGCAAAGCGTGGAGTCCTTCGCCCTTGCCTCCTTCCTCGCACACACACACACTCTCTGGCACACACATAAACTAAATAACTAAATACGCATTAGCATCCTGTCGGATTTTCCTTTATTATTGCCGCTCCTGCTCCTGCTCCTGCATACAAGCGTTTCGTTGCACAGTGGAGCAAGCGTATGTGAAAAAGGTTGACTTCAAAAATTGGTGAAAAGCTGAAAATTAATTTGATTTATTTTTATTATTAATTTGTAAAAATAAAACTAAAAAAAAAATTACTTACAGCCCTGATAAATTTCTTTTTATAATTTAAAAGTTTATAAATTTTATGTTTGCTCAAACTCTGCTATAAATTATACATATGCGTTTAATAAAACATTTTTTTTTTTTTACAAAAATTTAAAATTTTTAACATTTAAATTCTTACAGTTAGCAAAAAATTATTTCAAAGGCCTTATATTTTGACTTATGATTAAATATATTAAAATTTGTTTAAGAACCCTTTTCAAATTGTTTTCAGTTATATATATTTTCATGTATTAATATTTAATTATAAATAAATAAAAAAAGCAACTTAAAAAAAAATATTTACAGCCCGCTATAAAGTTCTTTATATAATTTAAATGTTTATAAATTGTATGCTTGCTCAAAATCTGCTATAAAACTAATTTGTTTAAAATTATGTTTTATTTTCAAAAATTTAAAAATTTAAACATTTAAATTCTTATAACTAGCAAAAAATAGTTTTTCAGTTATAGTTTTTCCAAAAATCCAATTTATAAAATCCCTTTGCACATATGCATTTTTTTGCATATTTGTTTTTTTTTTTAATTCTTGTTATTTATTTCAATAATTGAGTATTATTAGATCAAAATTTTTTTATATTTTTATATTCAGTTCAACATTTTTTTAAATTTATTTTATTTAAGTTTATTATTTTTAAATTTGTTTTTTTATAATATTTTATATTTATTATTTTTTTATCTATTTTTTTTTATTTATTTATTGACTGCATTTTTTTTTATATATTTTGAATAAACACTAAATTAATTCACCTTTCTACCAGCATTGCCCCAGTGTGCCGTTGGCAAAACTTTAGTGGCCGAAATTGGGGAATGGCAACAAATTTCAGCGAATGTATGCAGAGTGTGACCGAAAGCATTATTAATAGAGAATGTCGGCAACAAGAGACACACACACACACTCACCCAAACTCTCTAGCGCTCTCTCCCTGTCACACTCACACAAACGCAAGCTAAGCTATAAAAGCAATAAGGACATTCATCTTCATAATTATAGGCAAAAGCAGAGTGGGAGCGAGAAGGAGAAACGAAAGTGAACGAAAGTTTTGCATACGTCTGTCGATGAGTGTGTGTGTGTGGGCGGCTGTGTTTGTTTGTCTTATTGGTTGGTATATGTGTGTGTGTCTGGGATTTTATGGAAATGACAGTTAAGCACAGGCCACAAAACTGGACGCTGGTCACCCTAATGAATGCTGCGTGTTTCTGTAAGTGCGTGCATGTGTGTGTGAGTGTGTGCGAACCGGCGTCGAAATGCAATCAAATGGAAATTGTTAAAGAAGGCAAAAATGCGAAACGAGAAACGAGAATTCAAGGCATACGCTCCACTGACCCCCCCTCGCCCTATTAGGTAGTGGTGAGTCGGGGTGGCAACTCTGAGTAAGGGGTGCATTGACTACACACACACACACGCACACATAGATCTTTGCACTAATTACGCAGACAACATGTCCTTGGACGGCTGTTTGCCATTATCCTTATTTTGCCGAGTTTTTCCTCATTTTTTTGGCGTTGCAATTTAAATGTTGCCTTTGTCGCGGGGGTGTTGCAGTCTTCAAAGGAATTATCGGACGTCGCTGTTATTATATCGGCTTAATTCTAATCCAAAACACGTTCCAACGCAGACCAACACAGTCGAGTGGTCAGCTACATACATGTGTGTATGTATGTGTGCGTGTGAGTGTCAGGGGTGAGTTGTCGATCATTAGCAGGATTTCTTAACTAAACCAGATTTATTTTAAATTTTAGCTAATTTAATTGATTAATTATTCGATTTGATTGAACTTTTATGAAGCAAAGAATAATATAAAAATTGCGTCAAGCTTTTAAGATTTAAACTATACCGCCAATATCTGTAACGGCTCCGCAACCATTCAGAGTGCCGAACCCTAGTTGCGTAACTGTTGAGAAAACTAAAAGCTCTTGAGCAGTTGCTCAACAGTTGATCAGACAGAACGCAGCGGGCAGCAACTATCGCTTTGTAACGTTCGGTCGAAAATATTCTTGGCGCGCAATTTAAATAAAATAAATGTTTTACAATTTATTTTTATTTGCCACAATAAATTTAATTATTCGAAGTTGAGGGTATGAAATTATAAATTCGACAATGTTCTAGTCCAAATTTATACAAAATTCAATTTTTAAAATATACTTAAGAATGAAGCCAATGCTGCCACATACTTAAAAATTGTAGCGCCACCTTCTGCCTGTTTTGAGAAACATGAATACGCCACCTATGGTTTTGTTTTTAAAGTACGTTGTGACGTCACAACCGACTTAATCGAGCGAAATGAACGAACAAAACAAGGGAACAATATGAACTTGAATCAGGGATGTAGTTCGCTCGTTCACTTTGGTGAGTAGCTCAATCGAACTTGAACTGAAACAGCCCGATACAACTCTAGTGTCTATCGCCCGACCGCCACAATCTGTCGACCGTTCGGAGCCTGCCGTAAAAATTTCAAGGTGAAAAGATTGTAATTGAAAATAGCAACAAATACCGCAAGCGCAAGCATAATAAGTAAATCGCAAGCAAAGTGTTAAGCGCAATAGATATAAAACGAATTTGCACACAAAACAGCAGAGCAGTGAGCACCCGATATACATTCGCATAGAAAAATGTGTAAAGTGAGTGCATGTGTGTGCGTGCGTGTCTCTCTACATTTGTGACTGTGTGTGTGCGTGCAAATTGAATAAGAAACGGGCACAAAAAAAGGCACCAATGCATGGTGCATTTACGCTGAAAATGTGAATAATTTACTACAAAATAGTGTGTAGAACTGTTAACAAATGTGTTTTTTATTAAGCACAATTGTGTGCGCGTTGCTGGACGCCGACGACAGTGTGCGTGTATATACATGTACATATACATTTATATATGTATATGTGTGTGTGTGCGAGTGTGTAGTGAAAAAAACCTAAAAATTTTTTTGGAAGCCATTTGGCGACGTCGTCGTTGACGTTGCCGCAAATTGTTTAATACCCTTTATTGTTGTTGTTCATGTTTAAAGTGGCTTGGCCTTTTCTTCTCTTCTCTTCTTTTTTTTTTGCAAAATTTTTTTTGCAAATCTGCCTTGCACGAGCTTCGTTTACTTAATGCTCTCCCTCTCTCACACGCGCTGCTGTGTGGCGCGCTCTCACGCTCTCGCTCTCTCGTTGTGTGTGTGTGCTCTCGCACTCGTTTCGCTCTCTCGCTCACGTCAAATTTTTGTTCCTTTTGTCCGATTTTTTTTTTAGTTGCAAAACGAAAATTCAACATATTTCTTTTGTGGCGTTCAGTTTTCGTTATAATTTCATTGAATTTAAATGCATAAAAACTGGAAACTGTCAAGTGTAAGTTAGTTGCATAAAAAAAAAATGCTAAAAAAGAAAAATTAAATCAGGCAGCGACGTTGTCGTCGCAGTCGCTGTCGTCGTCGTCGTCGTCGTCGTCAGCTGCACAGTGCAACAAATCGATGTGAACGTCAAAGCAAAGCAAAAGAAAACCACAAACAAAAAAGATTGTGTGTGTGTAAAGTTTAATCAAAATATTATTAACAAATTTATCATGTGTTGTAAATATGGTAAACAAAAATCAAAATTCATTGCAAGTATTGAAAGTGAACGAGTGTGTGTGTGCAGCCCTGCGTCGACGTTGACGTTGACGTCGATATCCGCCCATCCTTGCAGCTGTTGTTGTTGTTGTTGTCATTGCAGCCGCAACAGAATTAAATGCGTTGTTGTTGTAACAATTTTCGTTCACTTTCGCTTCATTTTCGTCGCGTTTGTTGTTGGTGCTGTTTGCACTTTGTACCTTTTTACTTGTTGTTTCTTTCTTACACATGTGTGTATAGATTTTTTTTCCATTCTGATTGGATTTGGTATTGGCATTGTTCTTGTTGTTGTTGTTAAATACGCAGAAACAGCTGTCAAAGCAATTTAGTCATTTTGTTTATAACTAAATCAGCTGTTTCCACATTGTTTACACTCAAACAGTCACTAGATGATGACTCCATTAAATTGGAACAGGAATTTCCAATGCAATAAACACACAAGTCTAATTCCTATTAAGGTAATACGAGACTTGGCCTAAAAGTTGTCAGCTTGAATAAGTCTATAACGGAATATTAACTTCTAAACCAGCGAGTGCATTATGAATATAATAAAGCGGAAATCGTTGATATTAATATGCAGTATTGATATAGAATCGATTAGTTTCCAGTATCAATTTAGCTGAATTATCAACTTAATTTAAAAGAGGATAAAATTACTTATGTCTTTATTCAACTTGATTACAATTGTAAGTTATTATACTGAATGCTTTGCTGAATTAGAATAGTTCATATAAAATCGATAAATTTGTTTAAATATATCGATAAATCGTTATCGATATGGTCGATGAGTATGCATATTTAAATAACTATTTTACTTTACAATTCTTCATTTAATTTCTCTACTTTTTCTCCTTTTTTCATAATAATCGATTAATAAATTGGAATTATACTTTTCTAAATTAATTTAACTTAACAATTCTTCACTTCTTTCCTGAACAAAGAACTTGCCAATTGGAATATTCTGCCCATTTCAATGTCGTTCGTTGTCGTATTGGAGTCCGTCGGTCTATGATTAACCTTGAATTGTTGCTGATACAGCACAGGCAAGAGAAGAGAAGAATCTCTTAGTCACAAAGTTGTCTTGTCTGCAGCTCATATTTCAATATCCTTCTGATCGGGGGTAACTTTTTAAATGCTGTCTCAACTTGTTTCAAGCAGGCAGCATTTTGTCATCGTTGTCGAGTTTGATTTCTGTTTAGAAATTTGATATGTATCGATAACTGTATAATCATTATTTTTGCAAGGCGGCAACTCTATGCAACTAACTGTCATTGTTGTTCTTGTTATTGTTATTCGTCTGCGCTGTGATGGATGTCAAAAATTGTTGACAAATGAAAATGTATTGTAAATAAAAAGAATTTATTTATTTTTGTTATTTATTTGTTTGGTTCAGTTTATTTTTATTTGGTTTTATAATTGAACATTTCCATTTGTATCTTTTGGATATGCAGTATCTTATTGCTTAGTGTGCACTGCTTCCTTACTACTTTCTTTCGTTTCCTTCTCTTTCGTCCTCCTCCTCCTCCTACGCGCTTTGTGAGTCATTTCTCTTGAGTCTTCGTTTTTCGAGTGTTTTTCGTTTCGTTTAATTGAATTGCATTAAATGCCTTTTGTCAAGTTTTGATTTTGCATTTCACTTTGACCTTTTCCCTTTTGCTCTTTATCTTCGTTGTTGCGTTGTCGTTGCCGTTGTCGCTGCTGCGCTATCATCAATATTGATTACCGGCAGCTGTCTTCTTCGTCTTCTTCAGTGCCAGTGCCAAAGAGAGCCACACAAATTGAGAGAGCGAGAGAGAGAGTTAAACGAGTGCCGACAATCGACTCATGCTCTCCACATTTTGCACTTTGTGCTCTGCTTTATGCGCTCTTTCTCTCGCTCTCGCTCGTTTTGCCAATTTGCACTGTTTGCTTGCTATGTTGGCCCCACCGCAGCCCTTTCCCGCCCACTTGTAGGCGCCCACGTTGCACTGTGGAAAAAACCGCTGGATTTGTTTATATTAATTAATAACTTTGAGTGTATAAAAGATAGAGTTGGTCCTTTTTTTAGGTTATTTATTCTTTTGTTTTACTTTAAGCGATACAAACAATACTTGAATTCTTGATTCAAAAATAAGAAACAGTTGCTTAAATATTATATTTTTCTGTATCGATATTATAATTAAACAAAAATTATCGATAAAATGTTTTAATTATTGTTACTTTTAAAGATTAGAAAAATTACCAAATTTGAGCTACAACATTTTTTTAATGAATATCAACTAATCTATCGAAATTTCCCACTGTGCATTGCTGACTGCGTTACGCGTGTCTCCTCAGCCTCTGTACGTATGTGAGTGTGTGCGTGTGTGTGTGTGTAGGCAGGAGGCCAACAGGCTGCCTCACTCTCTCACCCGCTCCCTCTGCCTCTGCCGCGGCTCTTTCTCTTTTAGTTTTTATTTCTCCTCTGCTCTATGGGGAAAATTGTTGCAATTTGTTTAACGCGCATTCGCTCTCCATTTGTAATTTTTCTCTCTCTCTCTTTCTCTCGCTCTTCTGCTGCTGCTGGGCTATCTGTTGTTGTTGTCGTTGTAGTTGTAGTTGTTCTTCATTATATTTTTTGCTTCATCGATTTTATACTTGGTCGTTGCAATTAGTTCTTCTGCTGTTGCCATTTATCTTCACTGCGCTTTGTTCTGTTCTTGCAGTTGCAGTTGCAATTGTTGTTGTTTTTATTATTATTGCCTTCTCTGTTGAGGCAGGCGTCACCTTCCATGGCAAATTGTATCTGTTGGATATATGGATAGTTACGCATATGTAAGTGCATTTGTAGCACCTATATCAGATGCCTTGATTATGGGCTACTGCTGCTCCTATAACCCACTTGATGTTGCATGCGACATGGGGCATGTCTTTGTGGCAAAGACATAAATATCAGTTATCTCAGGTAATGAGCCAAGATAAATCTAAAGTGTTGCAGACTTTGATTACCTGCCCTTAAGTCGTAAAATAATCTAGCATTATATATGTTATCGATCAACAATATTATCGAATATATGGATTATAAAGGGAATAAAAAAACTCATAGGGATTCAAATTTATTCGTTTCAATAAGATAACAAGCCATTCTAGATTTGTTAATCTCTTCTTGATGTTTTTTCTCTTTAAAATTATATCGATTACCTTGTAAACAATAAAAAGAGTTAAAAAATCTTCATTTATTAAATTCAGTCAGCTAAAACCCATATTCTAGATTTATTTGTTTCTCAACACAAAACAATTTGCCATTTGCGAAACGATCGCTGATGAATTCTCTGAACTTTACCTCCATTCTCCAGCAGCAACAAAAAAATACAAATGTGTTAGCTGTGCAAGAACAAGGCCAATAGACTCTCGACAGCACCTGCTCGGAGTGCTCTGACCAGTGTTGACCTATAACTGATTTGTTGTTATGTTTTTTTGTTTTATCTCTATTTTTTATTGTTTTTGTTTTGTCATTTGCAAAATTTTGTTGTCGTTTTTTGGTCAAAGAGTTGCTTCAAGGTCTTGACTTTGCCTTCGGGCTGGGGGCACACGCAAGAGTTCAAAACGTCAAATACACGCGCCCGTTTACATATACACTCACGCACACACACACACACCTACAATAGTTAAACAGTTCACGCAATTTATGAATGATCGTCAAAGCTTACGGCTATTAACAAATACACACATACGTTTCATTTAACGCTCTTTTAATTTTTTTTGCAAACTTTTTTAGTTGACTTTCTCTGCCATTGGGCATATTAGTTTTGTAAAAGAACTGGCAACTATTTGTTTTTTAATCAATGGTTTATCAAGTAAAATTGAAATTCGATTTTTTCAATATTAAATTCTGTAAATCTATAAATTTTACATTTTAATTATAATTTTCATGACAGAAAAATCTTTAGATAGAAAAGTTTTCTTCAATGAATTAGACTTAATAAAGACATTTATCTTGTGACTAAATTTTTTTTAGTATAATTCTGAATCCTTAAGAGTATTAACGCAACGAATTTGTAGATTGCCAATGTGTATTTCTGGCTTTTTGTTTGTTTTGTTTTGGCAGTCGTCAATTGCGCGTTTATTTCCGTAAACGAATTCAATTAAATCATACATGCAAAACAAATGAAAGCAAAAAAAAGCAAATATTTAAAATATTAAAACTGTTTCAAAAGAAAAAAGCGCAACGAAAATCAAACAATTTGGCAAACGGCAATGTAAAAATAAAAAAATATAATAAAAGTCTAAACAAAACAATAGAAAAAAGGAAGCCCGTCTAATGTGGCACTTAACTAATTCAACAAACTACGACGCACGACGGAAATAATGAAATCAATAATAAATAAATAAAAAAAAAAAAAAAAGCAACGAAGAAGAAAACTCAAAATCATCAACATGATTATCATCATCATGCTGATGATGATCGTTAAAATGTTTAATAACGAGGCAACAGTGAACTACGCAGTTATGAAATCTACTCGTAGTACAACAAGCAGATACAGATACAGATACAATAAAAAATAGCTACTAGACCTCGGGCTATAGCTTAAGCTAATATGCTATAGACGGATTGGTTTTTGCAGGCAAAGATACAGATACAAATGCAGCTGAGAGTCAGAAATAGAAGAAAAATAAGCGTATTATCCAATTAAATTGTGTATCTTTTTTTATTATTCAATTTTCCTTTAGTTAGTATCTTTTGTTGTTTGCATACATTTCAAGTCGAAATCCATTAATGCATTCGCTTAGAATTTTTGCAGTCATATTTAGTTATTAGCACTTTGGATGATCAGCAGCAGAAATAGCTTTGATATAATAATGTTTATACTTTTAAACTGTATAGTATAGGTTTTTATTTGATTATTTTATACATTTAAGTAAATAAATAAATGCAGCAAACTGAAAGATTTTATTCACTGATTCATAGGGTTTTTAATAGATCGATGTAAAGATGCATTCACTTAATGGAAATTTATGTCTTTTATATTTAGACCGCGTACTTAAAATGTAGTACAGGGGTCTATTAACTTTGTCACAAAAAAAAGGTGCGTAAAAGGCAGAAGAAGGCGAAGCAGACCCCTTAAAGTATATACACTTGCCGGAAAAACTATGCGTACACACTTTTTTTACTTTAACAGCTATTGTAATTCAAGTCATCATAGTAAAAAAAAATATTTGGAAAGGTCGTTTAGATTCCGTTTGAATGATGCAAAAATTTCCTTAACCCATTAAGTACTCATTAAAAAATTCGAGTTTTTGTCAACGTATACTTTTTCAACTTCAATCCTCGATTTTTTCAAAAAAATATTTTGATGCAACAAAATTCGTGAAACAATTCGAAGAGTAACTGCAAACAAAAATTTTCAAAAATATATTTTTGCTAGTATTTTTTTTGATTTTTTGAAAATTTCTAAAAGCCACTTTTTGTGTGAAAAGTAGGAAAAAGGGGTTAAAATAGTCATTTTTAAAATTTTGAAAATATAAAAAATACTAGCAAAAATAGATTTGAGAACTTTTGTATATTCTTGATCAGCATTTTTTGTTTTTAATAAATCTTTTTGTGTTATATTAATATTTTATATTAATGTTGAGTTTTTTACAAGAGATTTTTCGATTTTTATACTCGAGACAAGAGCCCATTTGTATCTGTTAAATAATAATATTTATTGCCGTAAATACATATTGAATGCAATCATGCATAATTAACTTGAACAGATAAATGACAATACTTAAGTTGAAGCAATTATTTCACAATAATAAGAGCACATTTATCGCAATGCCAAACAATTCCCCAAAGGTTTCGATTTAATTATTAAATGTTGGTTTTTGGTCGCGTTGTGCACTGCAATTAATTATAAGCAGAAATTGAACACGCATTCAATTGAATTAGTAAAGTTAATTTAATATGCGATTACTAATATTGTTTATTTTGTTTATTTGCAGGAATTAAATTTCTACAGCTTACTGCATTGCTAGTAAACCGGGCACAAAGAAATTGAGTAATAATTCCGCGAGACAAAAACAAAACATCAAGTAATATAAACAAAACAAAAATAAAATAAATGGAAAAATTTAGAGTGTAAAAAATAAAGTGCAACAAAGTTTTTGATTTCATGCTGAAAAAAAAGTTAAATTAAAATTCTTAGTTAAATAGTGTAAACACATATAAATATTATTATTATTATAAATAACATATAATAAAAATTAAATTAAATATTTGTGTACCATTTAAAGTGAATAATAATTTAATGATAACAACAACAACAGCTGTGCTGTGTGTAGATGTGTGTGTGTGTGCGTGCGTGGTGAATGTATGTAAAAATTGAAACGCCCGCTAACCAAAGTCAAGCGCTAGATGGCGCTATGATGGCTTATGTAGTTATTGTTTGTGTTGTTGTTGCTAATAAAACAACGCGGAAAGGCAAATTATAGCTTTGCAAAAAAGGAAAGAGAGAAAAACCAACAACAGCAGCAACAAATAAATTTAAATTTATTACTTAGCATAACAAAATCAACACAATAATAATAGCAAAAGCAGCAGCAACAACTGAATTTTTCGCGTCTCTCGTTTTTCGGTTGTCGTCGTCGTCGCGGTCGCGATTGTCGCCGTTGCCGTCGTCGTCGCCGTTGTCGTTGTCGTCGTCCGTAATTCGTCAGTCATCAGTTGGTTGCACCTGGAACGCAACGGTCGCTATGTATCGTCGTCGTCGCCTGGTTGCCGCTAGTTTCATCTTTGAAGTGGGCAAATCGTGGGCAACAGCAGCAACAGCAACAAACACTGTTTAGCGACAACAGCAGCAACTAGTTGCACATACTTTAAACAAACACAAAATAATAATAAATAAAATAAAAAAACAATTTGACCATATATACTAAAACATTTATTCAAAATAATAATAATCAAACAATTATATTTCGTCCAAATAATCCAAGTATTGTCGGCAATCTGGATTATTTGCTGAAAACTTTGCGTACGCTGAAATCCAATTCGATTATGGCCGAGAATCAAAGCGCTGCCAACGAAGATTCCGGTCAACAACAGCAACAACATACACAACAACAGCAGCAGCAACAACAAGTAGCAACAGCAGCAGCAACAACAATTGCTAATAGCGGCCAAGCAAGCGGCAGCAATTCGGCCGCCTCATCGCCAGAAAACTCGCAAGAATCACACACCATTGTAGAAGCAACCGCAGCCACAACAACAACAACAGCAGCAACAGCAACCACAACACGCCGGCAACAGTCCACTCAACAGCAACAACAGCAACGCGCTAGCAGCAACAACATGTTTGATCGTCACGTTAATGCCAAGTTAAAGCCAACAGGTGGCAACACTGGCGGCGGTGGCAACACGGCGCCCGCTCGACGCAATTCAATACAGACAGCAGCACGGGGTGTTAGCATGGTGAGCACCACCAACATTAAGAAACCGCCGTTGACCAAGGTGAATTCATTGAGCGGCAGCGGGCAACATCATCATCATCATCATAATGTGTCGCATTTGCATCATCATCATCATCAGAATAGCAACAGCAACAGTAACAGCAACAACAGTAACAACAGCAACACTAACAGCAGCAACATACAGCGCACCACCAGCGAAAGTTTGCGTTTAAATGCGTTGAGTCGCGGCGCTGCAGCAGCTGCTGCTGTTGAGGCAGCAGCAGCAACAGGAACAGCAGCAACAAGTGCTGCTGTGTCGCGTGCAGCAAGCAATTTAACGTTGAACAGCAGCGCCTCAAGTGTTTCGTTGGCGCCCAAATCGAGCAGCAGCAACAACACGGCGGCAACAACAACCACCACCAGCAACAACAGCAGCAGCAACAGCGGCAGCAATAGCAGCAACAACAGCAAGGCCAGCTCGCCAAATAATAATGGTGCAACACGCGGCAACAATCAGTCGTTGCAGCCACAGCAGCAACAACCACCACAGCAACAGCCACCACAGCAGCAACATCATCATCATGCGCATCACCAACATCATCATCATCATCATCACCAGCAGACAAGTCACAGTCAAGGCCATCAGGCCAGCAATGCCACCGCAGCAGCAACAATTGCTGGTGCCTCGAGTGTCTCAACGGGCAACAATCGCAAACCAAAGACGACTTCCTCATTTCAAATCACCTCGGTGACAGTGGGACATGCCAGCAAATTGAACGCGGCCGGCGATACGGGCGATGAATCCGCCGATGATTTGGATGAATCTCATACAGATGATAATAGTCGCATCACCGATTTAGAGAACGAGACGCCATCCATGTCGGAGGATACGTTCTCCAAGGAGGAAGTATTTTTTGCGAACAATGCGCTGAGCACAACAGCACCGGTAATACCCACCAGTTCACAGTATGGCCTCGTTGTGGTGGATCCTCTGGCTGGTCATCATGGTCATCATCATCAGACTACACTGCAAAATGTTCAGGTGAATGTCTCGGCTGATAATATTATCAATGTTGTCAGTGCAGCGGTGACACCCGGTGGCACCAAGAAAAAGGACTCGGACTTGAAGGAGACACAACATCGCAGCGAACGTTTCAAGGTGGTTAAAATCGAGTCGACGGAACCGTTTAAACGTGGTCGTTGGATGTGCATGGACTATTTGGATCACTCGAGTGTGGGTGCGGCCAATAATAATGAAAAGACTGCTAATACGGAGGCAACAGCGGGTGGTATTGCTGCTGCAGATGATGCAACAACAGCAACAGCGCCGCCAAAGACAACACAGAGCATGATACTGGCGCCAACAATGTTGCATGAGAATCATATGGAGGCTGCCTCAGCGGATGCCAATTGGAATTTTGCCGAGCATCAGCAGCAACTGTCACAGCAGCAGCAGCAATCACAACAGCAGCAGCAGCAACATCAACAATTGCAGGCGACAGCAACAGTTGTTGGCACGCCCAGTGGTGTCATGACTGCCCCTGCCACAGTGGTGCATGGCATGCAACAGTTTGTTGCCGATGCACAACAGCAGCAACAACAGCAGCAGCAACAACAACAACAACTCTATGATAGTGTTAATGTCAATGCTGCTGCCACGCCCAATAATGCAACAACATCGGAGGGCACGCCCCATGGACAAACAATGCCAATGGATTATGCGACAGCAGCAGCACAACAGCTGCAACAGTCGCTGCAGCAGTTGAAGCAACAGGAGGAACAGGCAGCAGCTGCAGCAGTTGCTTATTTGCCGCCCACCACCAACAACAACAGCAGCAACAACAACAACAATACGACAGCAGCAGCAACTGTTGCTGTGAGTGATCCGCAGCTGGCAGCAATGAGCAGTAGTTATGTGGAACAGCAGCAGCAACCATTGTCGCCGGGCTCACAGACGCCACAGGCACCGCCCACATTTGCAGCTGTTGCTGCCGGGCAACAACAGCCGCCGCCAACGGCCAACTTCCAGCTGGAGCAACAACAGCAGCAGCAACAGCCAACATCACAAATTGATGGTGTTGCACCAGTGTTTCCAGCAACAGTTGCAGCAGCAGCAACACCAACACCACAGACTTCAAACACTTCCACAAGCATAGCAGCAGGAACAGTTGCAGCAGCAACACCCTCGGCAACAGTTGCAGCAGCAACTGTACAGACTCAGGGACAAACATTGCCATTGTTGTCGCACTTGAGCAACTATGAGTCTTCAGCTGGCGTCATGGCAGCAACAACAGTTGCAGCTGCTGCTGGGATACCAACGTTACAGCTGCAAAGTGCACCGGCAACAATTGCTGATGTACAGCAAATGGTTGTCGCTGGTGTGTTGGATGAGCAACAAGCACAACAGCAATCAGCAGCAGCAACACAACCCCAACAACAACAGATTCCGCCAACAAATATCGCGAGTGTTAGTGCCAATAATAATGTTAATTTAACAAATTCAAACGCAGCAGCAACAGCAGCAGCAACAACAACAACAGCAGCAGCAGACGCAACATCGACAACATCGCTTGCTTTAAGCGATGAACAGCAATCGACAACATCGGGAACAGCAACAACAACAGCAGCAGCAGCTGCAGGAGGAGCAGCAGCAGCAACAACTGCTGCAACAGCAGCATCGACAGCGACACAGATACAACAGCTACAGCAGCAACCAAATGCAGAATCCGAGACTGAAAGGTAGGTGACAAATTAATTAACTTTATTTAATTAAATTTTAAAGTCCGAACTTGACATTATCTAAGTCTAAGTAAAGGGATAATTTTCTAGAAAATTATAAAAATGATTTATATAAAAAGTGAACTTGTTTTGAGTGGAATAATATTAATTCTTACGATCAAAATTACTTTTATAAGATATCTTAATGAAGTGATAAACTTTTTTTTTTATCAATTTAAAGGGATTTTCCTTTAATATAGAAATATATTTAATATTTTAGTTGAACATTCTTTGAGTAGAAAATTATACATTTCTCTCACTCATTTTGTTGTTAATGTAATTTAACGATACTTTATTTCTTTGAGTACATTTTGGTGTTGCGAATTCCCTTCCAAAAATATATGCTCTCTTTATCACAAAATTGCTGACGAATTGAATTAAAATATGCATTTAGCTGTAGCTTCCCAGAAGTGAAATCACAATCTTTAAATAAACTGAATGATAGATCGATATTTGACAACATTTTTTGTTTTGTTTTTATGACTAACTAAAAAGATGCATAATATGCAAAGCATGCGAATTTATCTGGTTGAATTTGTGAATAAGCATTGATTAAGATAACTATCAATAGAAAAATAAACCCAAAAAAACTCGAAAAACTATCTCAAAGTAATCGAGAATTTTTTGCATTAAAATAATTAATCATTTATATTAAATAAAATATAGAAAATTACATAGTTATGCAAATTTCAATACAATTAATTAAATTTTAATCAAAGTCTTGATTATTTCACATTCACATTTTTGTTTAATTTCGTTTCGTTTATTGATAAACATCTCTCAACTATTTCCTCCACTTTCATTCACAAAACTCAGTTCATTCATTCGACGACTGACTTTGAACTTTGCCTTCTCTCCCCGCTTTCCCTTTTCCTTCACTTCTCTCTCCGTCTTCTCCGTTCTCTGTTCTCAGTTTCTCGGCCTTATCGCTGGATTGTTTGCTTGAGCTGACCAAACATTTACTTCGGCAATCGCTGCCTGTTTGTCTGTCAACTTTTGTTCTTAATCAATTAGGTTAGACCCCAAAACTATTTATACTCAGCTTATAGACATTTCCAAGTTGTCTATTAATAGAGAATAAATAGCAAATAATTTTTCCCCATCTCTTTTTAAACGGATCTCATCCGGAAATGTGAAGCTCGCTTTGGAGTCTTGCTAAAGTGCAAACACGCGCCACGTTTCCATTATCGCCAATTTCTTCCACTCGAAACATTTTGTGCCAAATTTATTTCTTGTTTTTTTATTTTTTTGCTTCTTTTTTGTCAGCTCGTTCGTTGACTTGCAACGGGCCACAATCATCAGCATAATCGTCATCATCAACAACAGCGACAGCGACTGCGAATGCCTCATTATAATAATTTATTTAATAAAAATTCATCAATGAAAATTAGCTGCGAAACGAATTGAAATTGTTGTGTAGGTGGAATACTAGACATAGAAAAGGCTTGCAGTGTACAGCGGGGAGAATTCAATTCAAAGCACGGGCTGGTGACACAAAAGGTCGCTTTAATTAAGCGCACTTTAAGCCATTCAAAAATTTTGTCTCAATTATTTGATTTTTACACTAGAAAGTTCAAGTTCATTCCGTACGTTATGGCCTTTGTACCGATATGGAGATTTAGTATAAGTGTGAATCATATATGAATAAGTTATTAAGCTTGATTAGATTAAATTACTTTGAAATTTTGAGTGTTGATACTATCTTACAACTGTTACAACTATTGAGAATTCTTTTTTTATGTTAAATGACTAAAGATAGAGAAATCGTCAACGAAAATGGCCAAAAGAACGTTTAGGAATTCCTAGGGAACTCACAATGTTAAATTCCTTAAGGATTGGCATACAAATTCCCTACGGCATAGGGAAACATTTCTTAACGATTTCCGAGACATTCCCTAAAAATGCGAACAAAAATATATACATATAATATAATATATAATATATACAAAAAATATATATATATAAAAAATGATTTATGTATTTAGAAAATATACAGGGGTGCCACTTGAATTTCACTTAAATTGTATACAAACTTTAAGCTCTCCTTGAGTTTTTATTTAATTTAATTTATTTTTAATTTTTAATACTATCAGGGGTGCCACAGAAATTGCTTTCGTTTGAATTTCACTTAAATTTGTATAAAAATAAGTTAAATTAAATAAAAACACAAGGAGAGTTTTAAAACAGGGACTGTAATCATTATCGGTTTTATTAAAAGAATTATGAAAAATTGATTATTTATATTTTAATTGATTTACTCGCAAAATAATTATTAATTTTGAGTGATGCTTTACAAATTAATCAATAATTATTATTTTTGAATAATAATAATTGTTTCAAAGTTTTTATTTAAAGATAAATATTGCTATATTTCTCGCTTAAAAAATAAACAAATAATCATTATTTGCAGATCCTGTTTGAAATATCATCCAAAAAGTTGACAAATGATGGACAAAAGATTCCTAGCTCTGTTTGATCAAGTCAAAACTCGGAGATGATAAGATTTGTTTTCTTTTGTCTTTTGTGCTTAGAACTTTATGTTGATAATTGGACATTTAGGGTATTAATTCAAGAAATTTAAAATTTCTTGTCATGCTTTTTAAGTTTGTTGGCGACAGCTTCTATTTTTTTTAATTTCTTGTTTTGTGCCATAAAACGATGCGATGACTAATTTGTTTGCTTGTATCTCTTTGTGGGTTGGTTTGTTGTTTGCAGAAGAGAGTGTGCGAGTAGGCAGTGTGAATGACTCATTTGAGTAGTGTGCGATAAATTGATTGATGAAAAACTACAAATAAAGCAAAAAGGCCACAGATTAGTCGAAAGACAAGGCAAAGTCAAGGCTTACATAGGCACTTATAGAGTAACTATAAACATATATGCTAAAGGAGAAGAAAGAGAAGAATCGGGCAGAATTGTGAGTCGTGCCACAACCGACAACGTCTTCTCCTTCTCCTTCTTCGCCTTGCTGCAAATGTGGCACGTCAAAGCCATAAAGACAAATGCAACTGGAAAATGTAAAGCGGCGGCAGGCAAATTACAATGAATTATGTGGCTTGGTATTAAAAATAACCACACTCAAAGTCAGCAGCAGTCAAAGTCAGCAGCAGACGAAGCTAAAGCAGACGAAGCAGAAGCAGAAGCTGACTCTCTGCCTCTGACAACACGTCGTATGAGTAATGCGGCAAATGTCCGTCCCTCTGACTGTCTGTCTGTCTGTCCGGCTTGTCGACTTAGCAACAGCTTGCTGTGTAATGTAATGCATGTAAAACAACAGCAGCAACATTGCTGGCTCTTAAAGTCATGACTGAACGACTAGCAGATGCCCTGGAAAAATAATTCTTGTGAGATCTGAGGAGTGAAAAACGATTCATTAAATATTTGATGCCATAATATTTTCAATACATTAACAGTTGACTGTTGAAGTGATTATTGAACGACTCGCAGATACCCTGGGAACTAAGTCTTGTGAGATAGAAGCTCCTGCCTTTTTTAATACTGGCCACTTTTAATAAAAACTAAAATTTAAATAAAGTTGAAATTTAAATCTCAATGATTAATAAAAAATTTAATTAAAATTCATATTGTAATGTCGACTGATTATCATAATATTTTGAACTTTAATTTTAAATTTAACATCATTAGAATCTAAAGAAAACTAAACTTTTAACTATTAAATTTATTCATTTTAATTTTTTTTTAATTTTTCAATTGTAATTTATATTTTTGTATCGACTAATTATCTTTATTTTTTAAATGCCAGCAGACTTTTGAACTATAATTTTAATTTTAAATTTAATGTCATTTAAATTTGCAAACTATAGTTAATCTAAAATCAGTTTTTTCAATTCTGTCTCTAATGTCAGATAATTTTTTATCAACTGATGCTTAAAATAAATTTGGAATTATTTTTTTATTTCTACTATTTTTTCAACTGACTCTCTAGTTTATACCACCCTTCCTTGTTCCCTAACTGTACATGTAGGGTATGCAAATGAACTGGGCCTGCACTTGACAACTTTGCTGTTATGTATTTAGATATTTTCATAGCGTCTGCACTGGCGGAAAAGTTGCTGCCAAAGCAAACGGTTAGACAATTTGTCCAGCTTTTTTTTTCGTTTCTTTTTTATTAAAGCACTGCCGCCTGATTGATGCAATGTGGCAAGGGCACTGTTGCAAGTGGACTTGCGTCACGAACTTGAGGCAGGAGTTGGGCAAGGGAATAGGAAAGGGAAAAGGGCAGACAGTGCAGCACTTCAATGACTGGTTTGCTGGATTGCTGTCTGCTGCTTCTTCTCCTCCCTCTCGTTACTCTAATGAAAACGAAAGTCTTTCTCAATGACACTTGAACAAGTTGCATTGTAAAGCATTTACGCTTTATGTAAGCGGAGAAGAAGCGACCAGATTGAGTTGGATTATTCAAGCGGACAATTGGATAACGAATGGTCAGCAAAATGAATGCATAAATTAATAGGCAAAAATTGCTAAATGTCTGGCTGATTCTCTTGATTAAGCTTAATTAATTGTGGGTGCGAAAAAGATGATGATTATGTTCAAGTGAGAACTTTCAGAGAACTTTTCTTTCAGCTTGTTCTCTGATGATGCGAAACTTTAGTCTGAGTTTAATATAAAATCCATGTCTGCGCTGAGTTTAATTAAATCCCTTTCCTATTACAATGATATGACAAAGCACATTTTATCATCTATTTGGAATGGTCAATGATTCGAGTTTGTCTGTCTGTCTCGTTTGTCATCGCCCTGTTGCTGACTGAGCTCATTGAGCTGTCGCTTAAATTAAGCAAGGCAAATTAACGGGGCAACAACATAGTATATATATAAAAGAATTACCCATCATTTGCAGAGCAAATTCTGTAGGCAATGATTGACTTTCAGATACTCTGCAGCTGCAATATTTTATTTCAGTTCTTTTTATTATAAATTTTCAACTAAGAGCAGTTGATTACTTTTAAAAGTTTAAATAAAATTAGAAACTTAATATGTTATAATAAAATAAAAATATAAAAAAAATTATATAAAAGTTTAAACCAGCGGTGGACACGAAATCTGAATTCGGGAGCACTACAACAACATCAACAACTACAACCCTATTAGAGTCTTCCTAAGTTGGGAGCAGCCGCTGCTCCCGGAGCCACTGCGTGCCCAACGCTGGTTTAAACAATTAAAATAATTAATATTTGCTATGAGCAATAAATTTTGGGTATTGAATAAATCTTTTAATACATTTTCTGCCCTTATTATAAATTTGTAATTTAAATCGTATTTTTTTAATGAGTATTTAAAATATTTATATTTATTTTTAAATTTTTTGAAATTAATTTAAGCGTAACAAAACTTTCTTTGTTTATTTTATAAATTTTCTAATGCTTTGACACCCTTTTCCAAACAATTAGTGTGTATAGGGTATTAATAACATAGGCAAAGTTTTATAGCAAAAAGAAACATTTTTGTGGAATTGTCGCAGTTTGTTTGCCGTTGTCGCTGGGCAGACGCGTCGTATACGTAATCAACATTATTATTATTTTTTTTTTGAATGTCTAACACGCGTCTTAAAACGGTCAGCTCTCACTCAGTTGTGTATTTAACAGTCCTCCTCGTTTTGTTTTTTTCATTTCATTTATGAGTTTGCTGCGACCTTTTCCGCATTTTTAATTTATTTTACAAAAAACGAAGAAGAAAATGAAACAAGCACACACACATACACACACACACATGAGTAATTATATTGAGCGTGCGTTTGAATGAGTGATATATGCATTTTATATGTATAAGTATGAGGACTATCGACAGATTTACTGCAATGGAACGCAACGATCCCCAAGTCAACGAACCCCAAGCAACAGAGAGGCAAGACAAAGACAGAGGGAGAGAGAGAGAGGGAGAGAGAAATGCGTCATATGTTTCATTGATAAGGCAACGAATGCGAAGCATTTTGCAAATCCCTTTGGCATGGAAAATTGATTACCTCAACTAAATTCAACTCGTGTTCAAGGCGAGGCGCCAAAAAAAAAAAAATAAAATAAATAGTAGTCATATGTCAAGTGCTATAATTTTGAGTTCTAGGCGCGTGGCATTGACCAACTTTGTTTAACGTAATATTTTTGAAGAAAAGAAAATGGAATCTCCACCCATTTGATGACATACACATCATCAATTCATTTAGGCGCCATTACTATGCATAAACAGCACGCGCTGTCACCGAAAAAGAGTCATAAAAACACAAAACAAACCAAAACAGAGACGGAGACAGAAAAGAGAAATGGGAACAAGAGAATCAGAGAGAGATAAAGAATCATCAAGTTAAAGTCTGAACTGAAATTCGCAACGTCGTTCATATCTATGTCAAAGTCATATGGCTGTCAACTTGACAGGCAGCAGTTTACCATAACTAGAGACAACTTTCCCCCCACACTTAAAGAGCTACCTACAAAAAACTCTTGACACCTGTCCAGTCTGCTCAAATTTCCAATGGCAACACACGATGCGATCGCATCGAGTTTCCCAAGAAATCTCATGTAATAGTCATAGAATATTGTTATCATTAAAAACTTATAAATAAAAAAAAGCCTAGGGAAAATAATCAGAATTTATAAAGATTAAAAAGATCTTAGAGATAGATATAAAGTTTTTATTTCTATAAGATAAAAAAGTTTAAGAATGTGAGAGATTTTTGATAGAATCTTTTAAAGAAATTTCTCAGATTGGCATTAAAAAATCAGTATTTGAAACTTAACAAAAAACATATCGTCTATAGAGCTGGAGTTCCTTATAGAAATTTCTCAGATACTGCAAAGTCTGAAAGATCTTTGATGATACTTTCTATTTGTATAATACTAAGTATTAAGATTTTTTTACAATAAGAAGAACTTAGATAGAAATAGTATCATTATTAGAAATTTCTCAGATTCTAAATATTATCAAATAACAATAAGACTCGTCTTAATAATAGAAATATCTTAAACAGAGCTCAGATTCTGAATCATTGCATATTGAAAGTGATTGTGAAATTATTGGAGCAACCTGACAGATGTACAATAAATCTTAAAGATTGCTTGCATAAATATTCCAAAGTCTGTTGTGATAATTATTAAAGTTGCACAGCAAATATTGAAAATATTTTGAATACTATATACATATTTTCTTTTTGTTTTTGTGGCAAGGTCGTAAACATTTCATGTGCCAAAATCAAAACATGCCTTGACTTCCTTCTGGTTTTCGCAGTGCTGTCTGTCAATGACGCCATTGACTTTAGTTTTTATTATTATTTGTGCTCTGTTGATGGTTTTTCGCATGGTTTTGACCTACTAAGAACTGTATGTGGTAACTAATAATATGTAGATTATTCCCGAAAATTCCATTAGAAAGAAATAGAATGAACTTGTACTATATTCACTTCCGTTTTGGCTTTTTGTCTATGAGTTTCTTATCTAGAGCCCAAAAACCACTTGTTTATCTAAATTATCTAGCATTCTGTGTATCTATTTGCTTGAACCAAATTGAATATGAAAACCTAAAAAACACAAAAAGGAAATCTGAAAAAAAATTGAATAGTTTTTTTTATAAAACCAGCTGTGACAATAGCGAGAACAAATTTTGATCAAATTAACGTCATCAGATCCCAAAGAGGAAGCCACCAAAAACATGTGGCAATTTGAATTTCATATACAAACGTTTATGCAGTGTAGATAACGTTAATTAATTTCATAACACTTCAACTAACTTTAGTATAAAAAGAAATTGTTATGCAAATTTAAAAAATCAAATTATGCACATAAGTTATTACCATATTTTGGTAGATTTACAAATTACACAGATATAAATTAAATATTTAAATATTATCTATATACATTTTTAACATGTTCTCTGTTATCGTGTAATCTTTCAGCGCATAAACTTCTTAATTGCAAATGCCACGTTTAGTATGTGATGAACCAGTTGCTTGATAAGAATCAGCATTGTTCATATTTTATCTTTATACTGTTCAACTTTACTTTCACTTGAACCTTTTTGTTCGGATTCTTTTCTGCAATCAGCAACAATATTTGCTTGAATAAGAACTCTTCCATACAAAAAAAGTAATCAAATAATGAAGAATTATTATCACGTTATCAAAGCAAGTCGAAAAACGTCACGAACCGTTACATCAGCAATTTTATTATTTTACCAAGATTAAATGATGCGTGTGAAAGTGTTTGCACAGTGGTAAGAATGTGATGAAAATGTAAAATAAAATTATAGATAAAAAGTTCCATCTGAAATTGAAGTACAAATTATTTTTTAAAAATTTAAAAACTTTGTGAAATCACTCAAAAGAGTAAGCTTTAAAAATACTGATACTTGTTTTAAATATTTATTTTTTTGAATTGAAATATTGAAATACAATTTAACATATTTTTTTCAAACCAGAAGTAATTTCCAATATGTTTGCTTACTTCCTTATACTTTGTATGCATTTCTGGATGCTTCGTGTTGTCTCCTTTACACCTTGACAA
Source organism: Drosophila subquinaria (assembly GCA_037043405.1). Classification (NCBI taxonomy): domain Eukaryota; kingdom Metazoa; phylum Arthropoda; class Insecta; order Diptera; family Drosophilidae; genus Drosophila; species Drosophila subquinaria. The sequence continues at coordinate 157,557 of JBAMBL010002043.1, forward strand.
TACTTATAGGAAGTGAGAGAGGGAGATAGAGAGAGTCTACCCCACCCGTGCACCCCATATAGTACAGTTGTGTAATAGCCACGCTTTCCGTTCAATGAGCTGCGCCTTATGCGCACTTGCATACGACGTATTGCAAATGTATTTGCACAGACGTACATACAGTGATGCAAAAAATTATAGAAACGACAGTAATTTTGACAGCTCAAACAAGTTTTTAATAATATGATAAAAAGCTGCACATGAATAAAGAATTTGTTATGTTCAATTTTGAAACATTGCTAAATAGGTATTAAGTAAAAATTATGCAACTAAAAAATATTTTTTTCGTAGCATTTTTAAAAGTACAAACATAAATTATCGATTTAAACCGAAACGGTTATGCGCGCCTTTAGTTTTTCGGTTATCTAACCGATACAACATTTTTGTATTATATTCCAAAATTTAATAAATCCAATTAATTTTATTGAGATAAATATTTAATGATTATACCTTAACAAAAAAATTTAATTCTTAGCTCGACCTAACCAAAATTAACCGTTATCCATGAGTAATTTCAAGTTTTCTGTCTATAAAAAAAAAAGTTTTGTTACCAACTTCATTCGGTAAATTCCGGTTAACGGCTACTGGTCACTCTTAATCCCTGGTTTCTATAATTTTTTTCATCACTGTACGTACGTACATCCAAGTTTTGTTAAGAAATTCAATGCGAAAACTATAGAAAAACGTAGTTTTGCTTTACACAGAAACCAAAATGTAAAACGCAGTTTGACCTTCAATGAAATTTGATGCTCGACTTAAACCATAAACACGGTTCAGATTACCTGTAGAAGGGGGTGGAGGAGGAGGGGGCGAGGGGTAGTTAGTTAGGCGCCACAAACGATAAAAACAAAACAAACAACTTTCTATTGGATGGATGACGTATGTTATACACTTATTCACTGGCCATGCATTATGTATATTTTAAAATAATGAAATAATAACTAATTAGTACAAATACTAAAAATTGATTGCATTTACAATTTGTAATTTGAATGCTATCACGATGGTATTGATTACTTGTTCTATTGCAACTTGTGAATAATGAATGAATCAGATTTTTCTATTGTATTTTTTGAATAAAATGCAATGTGTCATCCTAGAAAAACAGTCATACAGCAAGTGAGACAACAAGAGAGCAGATTAATGTAAGATAAAGCATTCACAATACTTTAAGTGTCCAAGATCTTTTTAATTTTTTTGTCGATAGGGTTACTTTATTTAATTTTAAATAAATATATTGAAATATAAATATAAATAACTAGCTAAAAGCAAAATAAATAGTTTTTTAAATAATCTTAGTATCCTATAATCTTAATATAAGATAAAATTGTCTCAGCTATGTTTTGTGAAAATTTCAGCTTTCTAGCTTTAACCGTTTGGCCTACACGTTGATTCTCAGTCAACACCTTGTCAACTCTTCTTAGTTCCTCTAAGATTAAAAGAGTATTGAATTGAAAACTTTACATGGATTCTCTTTTGATGTTGTCTCACATACATATACAAAAGTTGCTTCTGCACCGCACAGACAAGCAATAACAACAGCAACAACTGCAGCAGCAGTAGCAATGCTTAAAGCAGCGCGACGATGATGATTACAGCACACGCCTTTGACGTCGCAGCGTCTGTAAGGCGTCTCGTCACCGAGCACAAATACAAAAACGTATAATGTATGTATGTACGTGTGAGAGCGTTTTGCATTTGTGGTTTGTTGTTGGAGCTGCTGCTGCTGCTGCAGCGATCGTTGAGCCGGCGCATTACAACAAATGCTGCTTGCGCGCTCAGTTAACCAAGCACTCTCTTTGCGGCGTTCTCTCGCTCTCGCAGATATGCACACACACTAACACATACACGCGGTCATGCGTTTGCTGCCGTTCATTCGTTTTGTGTGTCTAAAAATAGACACAAATATTGATGTAGATTTTTATACGGACGTCGACGTTGCTTTGCTTGTTGCTATTATTATTGTTTGTTGTTGTTGTTGGTGCCGTTGCTATCAACCATCGCCTATCAATGTGCGACTATTTGTTGTTTTTATTATAATGCGCACAGTGTTTATGCTTATTGTTGTTGCTTAAAAATAAACTCAACTGTGCTGCGCGTGGCATTTTTTTTTTTTTTTTTTTACTTGACTCTCTTTCAAAGCTCTCTTTGTCTGTGTATCTCTCTCTCGCACACTTTTTGCTTATTAAAAATCAATGGAAAAAATAGTATTCAATTTTAATTCATGCTTTCGCTACTCGCACTCACTCTCTTCTCTCTAGTTAACTTTTCACTTTGCAAAAAAATGTGCAAATTTCACTGCTTAAAAAAAATATGTTTAATTTTATGTTTTTGTTAATGGCTCTTTTTATTTTTTGTATTTCACACGCGCACATTTTTAGCATCTTTGAGCAATTTTTTGTTGCTTTTGTTTTGTTTTGTTTGTGTTTCCATTTAACGGACGGCTGCTCTGCGCTGAGGGGGCGTTGCATGTCTGCACTATGTTAGTTTTGGTGTCGGCATCGCAGTCGACGTCGCAGTCGCCGTCGCAGTCGACGTCTCTGCAACAAAGTTGCCTGCTGTCTGTCTCTTAACTTGCACAAATTATGAATGTAATAGAAGAGCCGAAGAAAAGGGACAAAAAAAGAAATGAATACATTAAAACGTGCTGTGAAAAGCTTTAAAAAGAACACAGAAAAAGCTTAACAAGTTTTGGCAGCATAATAGGGAAGTTAGTTTAAACTTTAAAACTGTTTTATGCGCAAAAGTTTGAGAGTTTTGTATAAATATTTGATAGTTATCAATTTCCAGTGTTGCTCGAACAGCTTTTTCCCGTTAAATCTGGGTTTTTTTTGGGCTCAATTGTCAGGAAAAATTTAAAAAATATGGGCATTTCCACAGAAAGGTCCACCGCGGCCAAAAACGTAAAATTGATCAAAAATTCACATTTTTGAAATTTTCTTTCAGAAATGTATTTAAGTTATTTATTTAAGCAATATACACTGGAAAAAATTCAATAGGATGAACATATAGATTCTACATTGGAATAAATTCACTTTTTCATATTTATGTCAATTTTCTTAAAAATTGACTTCCAAAATGGACCGTTTGTATTTTAACGATTACACTTAGTAGGACAGTAAAATTGTAACATGAACCATTTTAATTCAAAGAAATATATTGAAAATTTAATTTAAATAAGTTTTTCGGGCTGTTTTGGACATATAATTTTTAAATAGAGAGACAGAAAGAACATTAAAAAGTGATGGTAAAAAATGTCCCGTGCGCGATGTCCCGTGCGAATTTACGTCAAATTGAATTTAAAAAAAAGGGCAAGTCATCTTTGAAAAAAAACATAACCATTTTTAAGAGGCATCAATGCACAAGAGTTAAAAATAAGTTGCATTAAAATATTGCCTCTGGATTCGCTGAAATTGGCGTTTGAATTGGTTGACCTCACAAGTCACTTCCGTTTTGTGTCCCGTGCGAATCACTTGAATTTTTCTATTATTTTTAAAATGAAAAATTACCCAAAATCACTCTTTGCACCAATGAAAGAGCTAATCAAATGCTATATGTTAAGCCCTTCATCAGAAAAAAAACCGTTTCCTTTTTACCGTTTTTTTACTTTGAATGTGTACGAATGTCCCGTGCGCGAGTATGGAAATGCCCATATGTTAATGGAAATTCAGGATGATTTCGATTATTATTAATTTGTTTTTTTAATTTGTGTTATTTTTTTTAACAGTTGACAGCACTGTCTAGCTACTAAGCTTATCACAATCCATTGTACATATCAACAAAATATTCAACAAATTTTCCCAATCTAATCAAATCTTTTTTTATATACGCAAAATACAAAAATTCCATTTCTTCGTTTTAGTTTTTTCTGTTTCTGTTTTTTACTCATTTAATTGATTGTTATTATGCTTCAATTTAAGACTGATTCATATGAAGGAATTTCGTTTGTTGCCAGGCAGACGATTCTAATCTTTATCGCAATTTCCAAGCACACAACCTGCCCCACTGTGGAGCAAACTCGACTGAAATAAACTGCAAAAATATATAAAAAAAAGAAAAATAAAATTGAAAAGAAACAGAAATACACACACAAAAATGTTGAACAGGTGTTCCCATGTGCAAAAAAAAAGGGAATACCTCAGATTACGTACATGCGGTCTTTCAATAGCTTTAATTTGTTGTTGCCTTCAAATTTGACACCTTTGCTCAACTTGTTGTTGTTGTTGTTGTAAAATTGTGACAGGCGCCAAACGTTGTTTGTATTGATTTATGAGCAAATGGACAGACGAATGAAATGATTGATTGATGATAGGCTTTGACTTTCGGCTCTTTGATATTTGCAAGTCTAATTCAGCCGAAAACACAAAAAGAGAGTAAAAACAGGAAAGAGAGCACTCTCTCACACACACATACACCCACCGACAGCAAAAAGAGAACAAACTAAACGAGAGAAAAATCAAAAGGAAAGAAAAGAAATTATTGATAGACGTCAGTTGGCTGGCGTTTCTATATAGAGCACACACTCTAACTGAACAATTTGGGCAGTTCAGCGCCAAGAGGAAGAAGGAGATGGAGGGGAAGAGCAGACGATAGATATTTGGGGATGTGGCGCACGAGCCGAGGACAGTTGAACGGAATCCACGAGAGCACATGATTTAAATAAAAACGTATAACAAAAGAATCCCAAAAACAAAAAGGAAAATTAAATCAAAACAAATACACAGGAATATATGCATATTAATGTATTTATTCATTTCTATATGCTATACGATAAATTTAAGAACCAAGACGAGCGAAAAAGCTGTACGAAAAATTATTCCCTCACTCTTTCTCATTATCTGCCCGTCTTACTCTCTCAATTATATCTAATGTCACTACAGTGTCTCAATGATCAATGTTATCAACGGAAAAGTGCAACTTTCGATAATATCGGTGGATCATTATATATTTTTTTTGAACTGTTTTAGATATTGATTATTTGCACTTTTTTTTTTTTAGTATTTTTATTTCGATATACTATAAAAGTTACCAATATCTTTATACTAAAAAAATATGTAACCTAATATAAATTTGAAAAATTCATTTTTTTAATACCTGAGTGAAATTGATATTTGTCATTTTTTTTGTTAATTTTCTATCGTAATTTTTACTTCATGGACTTTTCCTTAATATTTATTTTAAGTAGGTAGTTTATATTGATATTTAATAAGCAGGAAATTTATTGGAATACTTTTTTTTTATTAGAGAAAATTAATTTGATTAATTTTGAATATTGAACTTAAATAAACAGTAAATTTATTGAAATATTTAATTTTTTATTTATAGATAATTAATTTGATCAATTTTGCACAAATAATAATTTTACCAAGATATTTATAATAAAATAAAATGATGATAAATCAATTTACAAAACAAAAACATTGGTTTCTTGCACTATTTCCTTCCTTGCTGCTCAAACACCTTTATTGTTGAGTTTCCTTTTCCGTGATTTTCTCATACTTTTATCCTTTTTCTAGCCTCCACTCGATATTCTTGGTGGAACTTTGCCCCATTGTTGGGTGGCATTTCCGTTAGTCGAGTTGTCGGTGGCTTAGTCATTTCCTGGGGTCTGGCTTTTAGCACATGGCACTTGAACGTTACCGGGTTCTTGGCCGGAAGAAGATTGGGGATGGGGGCAGTGGGAAGACGGATAAATTGGCTTTTATACTTGTGTGTTTTTATTGTCCCCCCATTGACCACAACCTTGATATTGTGTATGGAAATTGAATGCGGCAAAAATGGCATTTCATTTTCTTGGCAACAACTTTATTGCAATCATTAATAAGTTGGCCTAGAAACCATAGAAACTACTAAAAAGTAGATTATCTTAATTTAGCGATTAATTTTGATTTTTAGCAAGAATGGATTTGATATGTTTATGTCATTAAACTGCGTTCCATTTAATTTAGTCATGTTGGCACGTGGCAATGCAATTATTTGCCAAAAACTTTTTCCCAATTTGTTATTTATTTAGACAACAAAACAAAATCCCCGACGAAACAGTTAGTCAGTCGGTTGGTAAACAAACCAAAGAAATCGAACCAACAAACGAGGCAACTTGTGGAATGGTCGGCGAAACGGCAGGAGTTCAGTTCGGAGGGGAACAAAACTGTCCTTGAGATTGATATGTTTTTACTTATTAGGGGAATATTATTGTTTATATAAAAACTGTTTTTATATTGCCAATTGAGTTTACTTAAAAGAAAACTCCTTTATGGAATTAAAATACATTTTTCTGGCACAAAACTAATTTTTTATGCACACAATTAAATGTTTTTCGAAAATTTTCTCTTATTGCTCTTCCTTAACTCTGCAGTTTTCTGCAGATAATGATCTTGAGTATCAGGGGTGCCACAGAAATCGCTTTCGCTTGAATTTCACTTAAATTTGTATGAAATTTAAGTTAATTTAAGTGAAATTCAAGCGAAAGCGATTTCTGTGGCACCCCTGTATATCTATTTAGTGAGTTTACTTAAAAATAAACTTCTTTGTAGATAAAGTTTACTGGTATTTTATTTCTTTTTTAATTTTTAATGCACACATTAAAATGTTTTTGGAAAATTTTCCAAATTATATTTGATTGCACTTGCTAAACTTTCTTGTTTTTTGAAGATATGTAGTAATATTCTTGAATATATCTATTTCTTATGTTTCCTTACAAATAAACTGCATATTTATTTATTGATTTTTTTTTTTTATTGTATTTTATTGCTCTTTCTGTTTTACTTTATTTGCTTTTTCTTAAGCTTGTCCGCTTAATTGTGTTTGTTTTTCGAGTTCTAAATTTGATTTATTTTTTCCGACAGTTGCTGATTTTAAACTTGAAATGTCAAATGTCAGTTTGAAGCGAATAGAAGTAGCCGGCTTTGCCCGAGGGGGAGTTGGCCTTTTGGGGGTTGGGTTCTGTTTACCTTTAGCCGGTGGAAACGACCTTGACAGCGAAAAAACAAAAAACTTATTATCGGGTAAACAAACAAACAATCACAGAAAGTTGATTATGAATTTGCATTTTTGGGCAGTGCACACACATAACAGCAAATTTATGTAGTATTTCTTTTAACTCGTCGTCGCATCGCTAGGAAAGTTACAAGAAAATGAAAATCAATAAAATAAAAACAGACAGAGAAATGGGAATGGAAATGGAAAATCAGGGGGGAAAATGTCAAATGGCGCTACAAGCAAAGCAAAGCAACGTTAAGTTGAGTTGAGTGAAAAGCAATACAAACTGAAAGCCGAACGAGAAAGTTGTTGTACAAACAGCTCAAAATTTTACACCGTTTTGGCCATGTTACGAACGGGAACCGCCTTCTCTTTCATTAGCGTCAGTCAGTTTTCAGCCTTTGCCTTTGAGCCAACTGGCGACTGACGGCGGGGGCGTCTAAAGCAAATGTTGTCACTTTTCAGTTTTCACATAAACAATAGTTGAGATTAAGTTTTTTTTTGTTGTTTTGCAGCTGCTGCTTATGAAACTACAATTAAACTTTTTCAACTCTAAACGCATTGAGTAAAAATTGTGCTTACATGTGCTTAAATAGTTTTTCTTATACTTTAAATGTTTTCAAATCAAAGTCGATTTGGGATGGTTTTTCTTTACCCATATTGAAAGCAGTTTAGTTTTAGTTAAAACTTGTTACTTTAGATTCTAAATAAAGCTGGGAGACGCACGCTAGCTCCCGGAGCCCATGCGTGCCCACCACTGCTTTAGAAAGTTAAAAATCTTAAGTGTATTAGAAAAATAGTTTAGTTTAGTTTACTTAGTTTCTTTTCTGATTTTGGAAAAAGTTCAATTTTAGAAAATTCTATGCAAAAATAATAATAATCGAATCTTTTTTGTGAATAATTTACTAAGTACAATTGTATAATCTTTGAACTAAAGTTTAGTAATGGAGACTCTCTTAATTTCAATGTTTTTTCAGAACTGATTCCAATAGAAAATTTAATGTGAAAAAAGCTGAGACTTGTAAAGTTCTCATTTGCTTAAGCAAACAAAAGAAATATGAGATTCCTATGACTCCGAATCAAATTTTTCAGTAAAATACGTATCGAATAACAAAATCTTCCCGGAGAAACGTTTGAAACTGGTTCAGTGGAATCTTGACTATTGGTCATCAGTTTGAATTCAGTTTGCACAGATATTGGGCTGTCGGCACTAGCTTTATTTAGAGGCACGTCGCATTTACGACTTTTTCCCTCATTAGCGTCACTTTGAACCACACGAATCTGGAATAAAGTCGCTTTTTTGTTGTGGGGGCGTCGAATCCACAAGTGTGCGAAAAGTTAATAAGCGTGTCGGCGACAATGAGACTGCCACCTGTGACGTATTCAGGTGGTTGCTCTATTTATATGCACTCAGAATAAAAATCAAGAGTAACGTACTTAAACAGGGAAAGTTCGGAATTTCCAAAACTGAGAACAAAAATCTTATTTCAAGTTTGCTTTTCGCAGTCCCGGAAATCTAAAAATAAGATTTTTCTGGAATACTTTAAGTACACAAAAATCTTAAACTAAACCCAAAATGTACTTAAATAAATTAAAAAGTGGAAGGAGCAATTCTAGTATATTAAAAGATGCTAGCTTGATGTAATTTTTTTGCGGCTAGAACCAGTTGAGAATTCTAAGGCGCCAAAATGAAGGGACGTTTTATAATTAATTGAAGTATAATACTAGTACACAACAATTTTAAAATTTGTAGACCAAAAAAATAATAATTTAATTAATTTTAGCATGAAATATATTTCTCAGTGTATGCATGTGTACATATGTATGTGTGTCTCTGTGGTATCAGATGTGTTGCCGACATAGGCATAATGTGCGTGACAAAATGCACTTCTTATCACGGCGCTTTGCTTTGCGTAGCCTAATTTGGTTTGAGCAGCCAGAGTATGAAAGGAATGTGGCAGGGAATAAGAGTTCTAACATATAAGGAGTTTGTCGCCGGGTCGTTGCCATTTTCCATTGTATTTTCGCACCTAATTACGCCCACTACTAGAGAGAGAATAAATGGGGGGGACAGTTTTATTGTTTGTTAATTCATTAAGCATATTTGTTTGCCAATGAAGCAGGAGGTGAATAAGGTGTAGAGGGTGGAGATGGTTGTAGTAGGTTCTGTGTGTCATCAGATAAGGGAACGTTTATAGGAACCAAGTGGGAACTCGTGTGTTTGGTTGGTTGGTTGGTTTTGGTTATTGATTGTCTCAAACCTAAAAAAACAATTTAATGCTTCCTTCATTTAACTGACTCACATTTGTTTGCCTTATTGGAAGTGCAGGCATTTCCGTTTAACTGACTTTAAAAAAAGAATAGTAATTATTATTATAATATTAAATAATAAGATAAAATACAATGAAATAAAAAAACTGTTTGGGAATAAATAAAATAGGAATCTCTTATTTTATAAACTCTTTAAAAAGGAGTTAAAAAATATAATATATTGATTTATACTAATTTTGAAAAAATAAGTTTATTAAATGCTAAAACTTGGGATTCTAAATTTTAAAATTTTGAAAAAGAAACTTTGTTTAAAGATCGATTAAAATATTAGCCAAAAACTTATTTAAACAAAATTTATTTAAAGAATAATTTAATTTGAGTGCAGAATGAAATTAAAAGCCAAACCATGATTAAAATCAGCGGTGGGCACGCAGGGGCTCCCGGAGCCAGCGGCTGCTCCCAACTTTATTTCTGCCTATTCGGCGCCTTGAAGTCGCACAAAAGAATCGCGAGCAAAATAACAACAACATGTGTGATGTCTTATAAAAATTAAACATCTTAATATATGTTTAACCATTTTTTTTGTCCTTTGTTCAGGCTATAAAAAAAAAGATTACTTCAAGTTATTTCTATTTAAAACTATTGATATTTTTAACTTTACTCTAAGTTTAACTCCAATTTAAAATTTTTATCTTTCTGAGAAAAAAAAGACTGAGATTGTACCATGTGGTTAATGGGCAATGAACTCGCGAGTTTCACCGCAGCGATGACATAATATCTCATATTGGTTTTAATTAATATTAATAGTTTTCTGAAGTCAGCGTAGTGTATAAATTTGCAAACCATTAAATTAATTGGACAAGATGCAGGAAAACGATAAAAATCTCATACATTAAAAGGACCATCATCATATATACCGATAACATGCCAGACTTGCTATCTAACCGACATTTTTGATAAGGAAACACACACAGAACAGGATGGATCTATTCATATAAAAGCAAGTGCCAGTTTCAATTGTATAAAAGTCAGTCAATTATTGCGAAGGCTTCAACAACGACAGTTCATTCAAGATGCAAATACACTATGGTAAAAATTAGAAATTAAATCAGCAGAAAATATTGTCCTTAACTTGTTTTACAAACTTGCAGTCCTGTTGCCATTTGTGGCTCTTTTGGTGGCCAACACCGGAGCGGCCAACATTAGATCCTCGGTAAAGGCCGTTAATAACGATCTTTATCGTCGTTATGTCTGTGCCAATAAACCCGATGGATTCCGTACACTGAAGCCCGGCAGTTGCTCGCAGTTCTTCGAGTGTCAGAGCGGTGCTGTCATACCAAAAACTTGCCTCCGTTTCTTTGATTCCAAGGTGCAGAAGTGTGTTAACTACAACGTTGGCTGTGTTGAGGTTAAACAGACAACGAATATGAAAGATAATTCAATGGCAACACCACCATGCGAGACAACCACGCCACCCTGTGAGGAAACAACCACAACATGTTCAACACCAACAACAACCACGTGCACCACTCCTGCTGAGAAATCCACAACAACCACGTGCACCACTCCTGTGGAGAAATCAACAACAACAACAACATGTACCACTCCTACTGAGAAATCAACAACAACAACCACCTGCACGACTCCTGTTGAGAAATCAACAACAACAACCACATGCACCACTCCTGTTGAGAAATCGACAACAACAACCACCTGCACGACTCCTGTTGAGAAATCAACAACAACAACAACCACATGCACCACTCCTGTTGAGAAATCGACAACAACAACCACATGCACCACTCCTGTTGAGAAATCAACATCAACAACCACATGCACCACTCCTGTTGAGAAATCGACGACAACAACCACATGCACCACTCCTGTTGAGAAATCAACAACAACAACCACATGCACCACTCCTGTTGAGAAATCGACAACAACAACCACATGCACCACTCCTGTTGAGAAATCAACATCAACAACCACATGCACCACTCCTGTTGAGAAATCGACAACAACAACCACATGCACCACTCCTGTTGAGAAATCGACAACAACAACCACATGCACCACTCCTGTTGAGAAATCGACAACAACAACCACATGCACCACTCCTGTTGAGAAATCGACAACAACAACCACATGCACCACTCCTGTTGATAAATCAACAACAACAACCACCTGCACGACTCCTGTTGAGAAATCAACAACAACAACAACCACCTGCACCACTCCTGTTGAGAAATCGACAACAACAACCACATGCACCACTCCTGTTGAGAAATCAACAACAACAACCACATGCACCACTCCTGTTGAGAAATCGACAACAACAACCACATGCACCACTCCTGTTGAGAAATCGACAACAACAACCACATGCACCACTCCTGTTGATAAATCAACAACAACAACCACCTGCACGACTCCTGTTGAGAAATCAACAACAACAACAACCACCTGCACCACTCCTGTTGAGAAATCGACAACAACAACCATATGCACCACTCCTGTTGAGAAATCAACAACAACAACCACATGCACCACTCCTGTTGAGAAATCGACAACAACAACCACATGCACCACTCCTGTTGAGAAATCAACATCAACAACCACATGCACCACTCCTGTTGAGAAATCGACAACAACAACCACATGCACCACTCCTGTTGAGAAATCAACCACGTGCACCACAACTCCTGCTCAGAAACCAACAACAACCACGTGCACCACAACACCAGCTGGACCGTCGACAACAACCACCTGCCCGTCACCGACAACACCTCCCTGCACGGCAACAACGACAACCGTCTGTCCGGAACCGGCAACAACCGCCTCGTGGTGGAAGTTGTGGTAGAAAGAAAGTTGACGACTATGGAAGGATTAAATTATAATTCTCGACCGATTTGAGATCATGTTATATAGAGCATATGATGTCAATATCTATCCCATTTTTGGACTCGTTTTTTTCTATTTTTATCCTGCTTATTTTCAACTTGTCTATGACAAATAATTAAAATATCTTTTAAAATATTGAGCATATAGAATTGATATTTTTTCATTGACGCTTCTAATCGCATTAATTAATTATTTCAATAAGAAATTAAGCCAAACATTTGAAATACAGGTTTTTATGCCAATCTCAATATGAATATGTCTAATTTGATCCAATTAACAAATTTTAGGAAACAATCTTATAGGAAAAAATGCAATAAATTGTAGAAATTTTCGGGAAACAACATTTAATTAGGTAAACAACATTAAAAAATATAAATAAAAATAATTAATCATTTATAGAAGCTAGGAATTCTTTATGGAGGCGGTTTTTTAATGTTGTCGTGATTTGATTCTACGCCCACGTTGCCCCTAGACAGAAATGATCAGATGCGACGGTGACTGACTGGAAATTCCTAAGAATTTCTCGGCTGCCATTTGATAATAGCAATTGCAAAAAAAAAAAAAAAAAAAGATTTACAAAAGTGAAAGATAGATAGTACAACTACTGCTATTTTAGCTAGAAATTGATCATATTTTCCTTTTTTTTTTACACTTTCGAAAAATGTCGGAAATGATTGTCAATATTCTCATTATTGCATTATTATACCCAATGGGTATATTAAGTTTGTTCAAAAGTATGTAACAGGCAGAAGGAAGCATTTTCGACACCATAAAGTATTTACATTCTTGATCAGCATCAACAGCCGAGTCGATATAGCCATGTCCGTCTGTCCGTAAAAGCGAAAGAATCTCAGAGATAGTAAGAGCTAGAACCACCAAATTTGGAATGAAGACTCCCTATTATGTCAGTTTATGTTAAAATTTTTCTACGCCCACTGTGGGGGGCGTAATTCATAAAAACCGGAGATCACCTTTAATTTTGGGTATTAAGTTAAAATTTTACATTTCATCATACATCATACCAACGTGTGTAGGATCATGCCCAGAAACAAATCACCAACTTTCAACACGAATGGGGCAAAAATGGTTAAGATACTGAAAATTTTGTCAAAGGTCTTTTAATAGCAATTCTATAAATAGAATTGATGGTCAATTAATGTTTTTCATTTATTTGAATTGTCTGTCTAATGCTAGAGAAACAAGCCCGTGCGGCAGAGGTCGTGGGTTCGATTCCTGAATTGCTAAACGAAATTTTATTCGTTTTTTTAAATAATTTAACTTTTAATTAATTTTTACAATTTTAGGATATTGGATAAATAGGTTCAAATCATTCAATAATATCATGTATGTATGTACCTGAACAGAAACGATTGGTGGATAATTAAGGATTAGTATCAAGTCTTCGGCGTGCCGAGGCCTAGACCCAGGGTATATTACTGTCGAGTGCACTCGACTGTTCCGCTTGTTCTGTTTTTTGACACTTCCGAAAGTTGTCGGAAATGATTGTCATTATTCTCATTATTGCTTTATTCTAAATGGAAATTTCTTGTTTTGTCTCAAATTTAATAGGAAATTTGATTCAGATTTTCACATTAATTTATCTCCCATTTCTAGATACTCCTTTTTCTTATTGTTTTTTTTTTGTTCTCTTGTTCGACATCTCGCTCAACTAGAGATATTTTTGCATGTATATGATATGCATATGTGTGTGCTTGTGTGTGAGATGTGTGTGTTTGTGCCCATACATGCATAGTTTAAGCCGGTTTTTTCTTTGTCTGCAGCTTGTTGCCGTTTTTAGCTATTTTGCCGGTTTTGTATTGTTGTTGTTTGTTGGCTTTGATTGTTTTATTTTGTTGCCGTTTATTAGTCATCATTAAACAAACCTAACCCCCCGGTTCCATCATCGACTTCTTCTCCCCACCCCACTCGCTGACCACCCAACACACAACAGACGGCCATTTACAAAACTCCATTAAAGTCTCTCTTCAATGCGCTGCGTCTTGCTTGCTCTCTCCCTCCCTCACTCACTCACTCACTCACTCACTCTCTCTCCTTTCAGTCTTTGTTTGGCAGTTTTGTGAGTGAGGTTTTTTGACTGTGTGCGTGTGTGTGTGTGTGTGCACACTCAACGAAGCGCTCAGCTGACGAAAGAAACGCAGCTGTGCGAACTTAACTCCAACAGCTGTTTTGTTGTTGTTGTTATTATTAATGCTGCCGGCGTTGGGTGACAACGCCCACATGGCATCCACACACACACACACACAAATATGTGTAAAAGTGGAAGTTTTATCAGCATTTGTGGGCAGACTGCAGTTATGTATGTGTGTGTTTGTGTGTAATTGAAGCTAGTTGCATAGCAGTCAGCTTTTATGCACTTGTATTGATTTATTTGTAATTGAAGTTAGTTGCATAGCAGTCAGCTTTTATGCACTTGCTTTGATTTATTTGTAATTGAAGTTAGTTGCATATCAGTCAGCTTTTATGCACTTGCATTGATTTATTTATTGTTATGTATGTGTGTGTAATTGAAGTTAGTTGCATAGCAGTCAGCTTTTATGCACTTGCATTGATTTATTTATTGCATTCATTTTGTTTTATGCATTACCGTCACTAATTAATAAAAAATTGCTAATTGAATTGAAACAGTTTGCGACGCTGGCGCCTTGACGCTCCATTAATTTCGCATTAATTTTCTTCACACGCCAAAATGTACAATTAATTTTATTTACTTTGCCTAATTGTTGTTGTTGTTTTTGTTGTGCCAAATTGATACAGGCACATGCATTTGTCACGCTCACACACACACGCAAAACAGACAAGCACAATATTCCCAGCCAAAATGCAAAATGAATTGAAATAAAATAAATATAAAAGAAGAAAAAAAGATACAAATTTGTTGAACGTCAAGCGCCGCGGAAAATTAAAAAAGACGCAAGCGACTGAAACAAGAAGAAAAGCAACAACAACAATAATAACAACAACAATAAAAATAACAACGACAACAAAAATAAAAACGATATGTAAATTAAGCAAAATTTTGTATGCAAGTGATCTTTGTTTTATTTGTTCTTCATATACCCAACAAAACCTATAGGGTATATTGATTTTGTTTGATTATGATAAAGAGAGAATTATAAAAATTGGAATTTTAGAATTAAATATAATTTTATATTATTGTCAATAAAGATGTTTGTTTCTATTATCAATTAAGGTTTATCGATGTTTAATCAATTACGGCTTATCGATGATTTAAATAAATACATTTTTCTACTATTTATCGAAATTCGATATTTATCGGAATTCATTTGCTATACTCTTCCCAGCTGTCTTTGATCTTTGTGCCGTCAAATAAATCATTTCGATAACTATCGATTGCAGTTACTATTACTATTGCATACATTTAATCGAATCTCCTTGTTTACCTAAACTATTTTTTATTTGTTTCAAAATCTATCAAATACTATTTATTTATTTCTCCAACTATGAATTCCACTAACTATCGTTATTTATCGATAGTCATTCCAAAGGCATTCCGAAGTCGTCTAACTGTAGTCTCACTCTCTCTGCCCACGGCGTGCCGTTGCTTACATATTTGTTTTGATCATTTATTTCATTTTTCATTGCCAAAAACGAACGCAGCCGCCCATGGCCAACGCCAGGGGGCGCTGCAGCGTCAGCGGCATCCGCACAGTGTGTTGGGTGCAGCGTAAAAATTAAAATCTAAAAAGCTATAATAAATCAAATCAACAACTACACAAAATAAAATCAAATTTGATCATTGCACATTTTATTACAAGTTTTTGCCGAGAACATTTTTTTTTTTCAAATTATGACAAAACTGAGGTCGACGCTCCGCTGAATTTGGACTTATCTCGAATTTATCTAGAAGATCATTAGGCGATTTTGTTGCGTTTTTAAATGAAAATGGAATGATTTATGTTCATAGCCCATAGTTGCGCTTAATTGTGTCGATCATTAAAAAGCAACATTTTCACATCATTTGAAAAATATGCTTCCTGATTCTGTGCGCTCGACATTTATTGAATTTTCATGAATTTTCAAAACAGGTTTCCATTTTTAGCTCATTTATTTTGTAGTTAAATTAATGATTAAACGGAAATTACGACTAACAAAAGGTTTGTCATAATTATCAGTTTCTGGAATTTCGTTTATTTCACTTTTAGCTTTCACGGGGGTGAGGGGGGGAAGGGGCTGTTATCAGTGTGATAACTGCAACCCCATCGATTATGCGTGCCTTACGTCTACAGTATATGTCAATAGTATGCGTATGTGTGAGTGTGTGTGTGTGTGCGGTGTACTTGAATTTTGAAGGCTTTTGCAATGTGGTGCACTTGATAACAAAGTTATCACTTTAAAGTACTGCAGTTGCTGGCAGTGCTTGACTTTTAAATACTCTGTATATACTTTTTTTGCTATGATCAGGTGGTTAATTAAACTAAAGATATTTGTATTTTATTGTTAATTATTTTAGTATTGTTAATGCAAACACAACAAAATGTTTTTTTCATATACAGTCGAATTTCCCTAACTCGAACTTCCCTAACTCGAAGTCTCCCTAACTCGAACTTTTTCGTGGATAATGGTGATTCGAGTTAGGGAAGTTCGACTGTATTTTCATTGTACTAATTAAATTTATCTATATGTTTATTTTAAATTTTTGAGACATTAGGTTTGATTTATAAATAATAAGTTATCGATTAATATAACAATTTCGTATAAATAACCTGATAATTTTGTTATTTTATTAAATTCACTTATTGTTGCTTAAAATTTTATAAAAACCAAAAGTATCGAAAATAATATGCAAATATACTTGCTAATTTAATATTACAATACCAAGTTGTTCTATCGATATTAATCGATTTTATAAAATGGCGAAAGTATCGAAAATTGTAATTAAATATTTGTGCTTGCATAAAATGAAGCTAACAAATTCTTTCGTCAAGTTGTGTTATCGATATTGATATTTATCGATTTTTATAAAATGGTAAAAGTAACGAAAATTGTAGTCAAATATTGGTGCTTACACAAAATAACACTAACAAATTCTTTCGTCAAGTTGAGTTATCAGTATTTATCGATTTTATAAATTGGCAAAAGTATTGAAAATTGCTATAAAAAACAAAGTCTTTCGTCAAGTTGTGTTATCGATATTTAACAATGTAGCTTTCAACAGCTTTGCTTGCTTGCAGTTGCTGGCTGCTATGCTATACCCTGTATTAATATACCCTTTTGCTAAACCGCTTTGTCGGGTACAACAACAATAAAGAAGCCGAGGAATTTGGTCGTTGTCATTTTATCACTTGGCGCCAGGGCGCTTAAATTGAGTTGACGACGATATCGTGTGTGGATCATGAGTGGGCGTGTATTAGTGTTAGTGTGTGTGTGAGTGTGTGTGTGTATTGGTGTCCCATTCAAATACAGAAATAAACTTGGGTTCCACTTTATTCTCTTCCTTTAACATTTTCTTTTGCATTTGACAATTTGTTGTTGTTGTTATTGTTATTGTTGTGATTTGTTAATTTGTTTAATTGATTGACAGCAACAACTAAAATAACAACAAACAACAAATTGAAACAAGGCGACGGTCATGATGCCAAAAAAAAGAGAATAGAAAATAGAAAAGAGAATTTGCAAAAGTCGCAAAGAAAACGGGCGACAACAAAAAGTTAAACAATTTTCAAAACATTTAAAAATAGTGCGCAAATTGCTATTTTTATATTATATACAACAACAACGTGACCGACTAAAAACAATAACAAATGATAACTCTCGCTCTCTCGCTGAGTGTGATCAACAGTTATGTCTCTCTTTTGGCTGTCATTCTCTCATTTACTCTCTCTCTCTCTCTTACTCTTGTCAACATTACAACAACTTACACATGTGATTGATTCTCTCTCTCTGTTGTTTATCTCTGTTTTTGCCTTTCGTCTAATTGCATTCTTTCAAGAGTTTTATTATTGTTTTTGTTTTTGCTTCTCCTCCTCCTCTTCTACTTCCATTCCGATTTTGCTACCTCGTTTTTGTTGTTGTTGTTATTGATCAAGCAGTGCGCACTGCACATTATCGCCATGTTTGTATTTGTTGCCATTTTTCGTTGCGCTAAAAAAGGAGAAAAATGAAACAAAACAAAACAAGCAAAAAACAAATAAAAAGCGAACAAAAAAGATAGAAAACACATTTTTTATTGCGTTGCGGGTTTCTGTTGTCTTTTTATTTTCATTCAACTCGAAAAGAAATCTAGCCAAATGACAGATATTCAATATATAATAGAAACAGTTACAAATAACAGCTATAGATGCATATTATTCCGGGCTGATTATGTATTTATATTAACATATAATTGCGTATCTAATTTTTTCTTTAATTTAACGGTTGTTCAATACTTTAAATTTAATTTTTAAATTTATTTTTTAAAGATTTACTTATATTTAGTATTTTTGGTGCATGTCTTGGCTGTCTTCATTTTAGTTTCAGACGCTTAATTGGTACATTTCGTTAAGTACCCAAGTGTGATCCAAGTACACAGTGTATAAATTACCCAAGTTGTATATTCAAATGTACCCATAAAATGTCTTTTCTAGTCTGTAATGAAATATTGAACAATGACTCTCAAACTAAAGGTATCATTTAGCTCAGACACAAATTGGGAAATTTATATAAGCAGTCAACAAATTCCCAAAGTCATTGATAATTTCCCAAAACGGCTTTCAAATTATCCAAGTCATGTGTCTCTGCTAATACATGTTTGGAATCCCTATTAATACCCATAATCTAGTCGAGACAGGAACCACTTAAGAAAGAAAGCAGTGTACCGAACAAACGAAGCATAAAGCAAGCAGTGTACTGCACTAAAGAAACTGCCGTCAAGCAGTCCATACTCATACGTTACTTTTTAAACTTTTAAATTAAATGTTCACCACATTTATTTTAAATTGATCTTAACTAATAAATATGTTTTCCCTTATGCTATTTGCAGGTAAGCTCACATATCAATTACAAAGCACAATTTGCTTAAATAACAGAGTGAGTAATAAATGTACCTTTTAATTTTCCCTATCCGCAAAAACAATTGAAAATTCTTGAAAAATCCTTTTCGCATATCGCATTTTCTACAAAATCACATGCACAATTTGTATTGTAAATACGAGTACTAACCAAAAAAAAAAGCATTAAACATTTGTTCAAGTCAATTATTAATTTAATCTGTGTTGTTATCGTTGTTTGTTATCGAAACTATTTGTGGTCTCTTTCTTTGCATAATCTTACTTCTTCTTTCTCTTTCGCTCTTTCTCTATCTCTCTCTTTCTTTAACTTGTGTGCTGTTTACAAAAACTGTTAACATGATTTTTAAGAAAAAATGAAAATAAAAAGTTTTTTATTCCGTAATTGAAAAAAAAAAAAAGAAAGAAAATTAAGAAAATTAAAGTACTATGAAATGAAAGATTTAAAGAGTTTATTTTAGTTTGCCACATATGGAATACTCTATAGGTATAAAATAAATTGTGACTTTATTATGTGTGTCTGCTAATAGAAGTTTTGGAGTCACTGTTAATAACCATACTTTTTAGTCAAGACAGCAACCACTAAAGTAAGCAAGCAGTGTACCGAACTAACGAATAAAAGTATAGGCCAAAAATTATTTAATCATTTATATTTTTAATAAATATAATTAAAATGTTACATACGTTTTGTCTATACCAACATACCCTATTGGTAGTGTATTGTTTTTTAATACCAAGCTCTCAATTTTTGGCCAATAAACAGCAGCTAACGATGAAAATGTTAAGATAAAAAAGAGTGCAACTTGAATTTTATTTTATTGCATTTTTCATGATTAATCTGAGATTAAAGTTTAGAGCAAGCGGAGTTTGACTTTTTTTTTTCGCATTTACAATTTCATTTTCCTCCAACTAAAACAGCAACAATTGCAGTTGCATTCACCTAATTTCTTCATGTTTTGGCAGAGAAAATGAGAAAAAACAAAACTTTTATTTCCTTGTTTTGTTGCCGCTGTTGTTTTTGTTTTAACTGCGGCACACTGAACAACAACAACCAACACAACAATAACAAATGTTGTGCATAATTTAGCATTGTTTTTTGTGTGCAGAGAGAGAGAGAGAAAATGAGGGGAAAACATAGAGGGAAAAACATGTGCGAAACTCGCATGTAATTTGTGCATTTTACTTGCAACAACAACAACAACAGCAATAACAACAAATAGTAGCATAAACAACAACAACAAATTACACACATTTGGGCACGACAATTGTTAACATATCTTTCGTTGATTATGTCACAGAAATAATAACAACATATGGTTTTTTTGGTTAGAGTTTAAATATCTAATATGAATAATATGTTAGTACATTATTATAAATATTATATTATTTTGTAACAGACTTTTGTTTGAGTTAGAATATCTAATATGAATAATAAATTAGTTCGTTTAATTAGAGCACGAACTATGCACAATTCTTCCTCTTTAACTTTTAATGAAGTTTGTTACTGCAATGGAAAACTACAAAATATTTCGACTTTAAATTGAGCAAAGGACAGCTGCAAAATTGAGCAAGGCTGCTCGAATTTGGAATACTCTACCAATTTAGGGATAGTTTTTCAAATCATATTGAAAAGATAGACAATCTTGACTATAACGACGCTCTGAACGGACAATTTACTTTGATTGTGGGACTTTATCAATATTATAGGGTATTTACTGGTCAAGCACTCTTGATTAAAGCACATGCACTTGACTTTGGTGTAACTCCTGTTGAGAATTTTAAAATATATACAAAAGTATAAAATCTACTTAAATTTTGATGTCGATAATAATCGATATGTGTCGATTAAAATGTCTATCGAGCTTTCATTATTTTATTTGGCAAAATATGAGTTAGCTGAGAAAACCAGTTTTCAAAAAGTATCTCCAAATATCATTTTATTACTTTTCAATGCTGTTTCTAACAAAATTATCGATAACATGTTAACAAACAGAATAATGTTGGTCAATGCTCAGACTTATAAATAGCTTAAATATAATAATTCAAAAAAGTAGTTGTAACTTAAAAGTGTTATATCGATAATAAGTACTATCGATAAATCTTAGAAAATGCAGTAACTTTCTACTGAAAAACAAAGTATTTTTTGGTTCTTAATTCATCATAAATTTGAAAAGTATTTTGCTTAAGAGATCTTCAAAAAGTTTATTTATTTGTATATTATTATATAATAGAAATTATCGATAACTATGTCTGTCACATCTATGAAATAAGTTTTCTTTTCTTGTGTCTTCGTTATTATTGATTACAATAAAATTTTTCTCTCGATATCGTTATCTTACATATCGATATCGTTAATGTTATCGATAACATAATAATTTTTGCTCTCGTTTATTAAAAAATTCGATACTTATCGATATCGCAATTACTATCGAAAACATATTTTTGTTCTCGATTATTAAAAATATCGATAAAGCTGCCTTTGTGATGGCATAGCTAATATACCCCACAACTGCATTGGACAATTAAGTGAAAAGCGCGCCAAATGAAAAGTTGTTGTTGATGCTGCATGTTGTTATTGTTGTGGATGTTGTTGTTGTGGTTGTTGTTTTTGTAATTGCTGCATTTATATCCCGGATGTTGTATGCGGCGTTGACTGAGTGCTGCTAACAGCAATGCTTGCAACTGCAACAGCAACTGTTGCTGATGTTGTTGCTGTTGTTGTTGTTTTTGCTCCTTGTTGCAGCTGCGAACAGAAAATGGGGAAAAAGTTTTGGCTGCTGTCGTTTTGTCGCAGTCAATGTTGTTGCTGTTGTTGTTGACGTTGTTGCTGTCACAAGATCTTTCAGCCTGGTTGCATTTTATTTATCGTTTTGGCCCGTTGTGTTTAGATTTGAGTTTTGTGGCCAACAAAATAAATATAAATTCCCCCGCTCCTTCGCCGCACTCTGGAAAATTTGCCCGCAAGAAAAACTGTTGTTGATGGAAAATGGAAAATGAA
Source organism: Drosophila subquinaria (assembly GCA_037043405.1). Classification (NCBI taxonomy): domain Eukaryota; kingdom Metazoa; phylum Arthropoda; class Insecta; order Diptera; family Drosophilidae; genus Drosophila; species Drosophila subquinaria. The sequence goes on from JBAMBL010002043.1 coordinate 179,769, forward strand.
GAAAATGAAGATGTTTTTATTAGGTTCGTCAACGTGGGACTTCAAAAGGCGCCTGGCGGGAGCGAATTTTGTGCTGAATTAATTGGCTGCACTTTTTGAATGCTGTTGTTTTTATTCATTTGTTGTTGTTGTTGTTGCTGCTGCTGCTGCTGCTGTGTTGCATGCAACAAAGTCATTTGACAATTTTCATTTCGCTTTTTGACTTTTGCCTTGTTGTTATTTCTGTTTTCAATCGCATAAATTGCATTTTCATGCTGGCGTTGCCCATTTGCAACAATCAAATCATCAGCAACATGATCATCATCATCCATGCCACATTCATCAGTGGCAGCTTCTCATTTATTGTTGTTGCCGTTGTTGTTGTTTATGCTGAGAACTGGAGCGCATCGACACGTTGCCACAAATGTTGCATCATAATTTTAAAGTCGCGTTATGGCTGGCACTTTCGATTACTGTGAACTAAATACGTTTGTAGTGTTAGAGCTTAAATAGAAGCATCGATAACATTATCGATAGTTTATCAAATTGTTAATATTGGCCATAGTGTTTCAAATTGTATAGATCTTTCAAAGATAACATTAATCGATAAGTTGTATAGTGTTATCGATAATCGACAAATTGGCTTTGATAAACTAACATCTAAAATTGGTTTCAACTTGATAAAATTGTTCAGATTGGCGATAGTGTTTCAAATATAACATTTATCGATAAATCGATTACTGTTATTGATAATCGATAAATTGGCTTAGATAAACTAACATCAAAAATTGGTTTTAACTTGATACAAATATAAAAGAAAAATGAAATCAACAATTGGCAAACTTTTCATAAAATTCAGCAATCGATAACTAATCGATAAGTCTGTTTAAATATATAATATACTTAGACCCTTAACTGATTAAGTACTTATTTTGTTGCTGTACCTTAAATCATTGAAATTATCGATAACAATATAAAATTATCGATAACATTGGATTTTTATCGAAACAAAAATGTATTTTTTCAGCACCAGCATTGTGAATTAACTTTCAATTGAAGTTTATGCTGTTTTTAAATAGCATCGAATCATTTGTGAAAATTGCGCTTATAATTCCCAACTGGTTAAAGAAGAAACCCTTTTTGGAGTGAATTTGTTACGATTTGTTTGGTTCATTTCATTTGCCTGCCTGAAAAATGTACACAATTCAGATTCACAACAATCACAGCCACAAAAACAAACCCGATGACGTTGTTTGTTGGCTATCGTGACACATTTTTCATTCTTTCGCCCCACAAACTTCCTTTTTTCCCACACACAATTCCCCAATATTGGCAAACTGACACTGAAAATAAAAATATTTTAAATGAATTTATTTTAATTTGATTTTGTATAATGAATTTGGAAATATACGTATCTATATATATCTACTGCTTTTTTACCCCTTTCTCTCTCTCTTTCTCTTTTTATGTTTTATTTATTTTGTTTATTTGCGCGCTTGACAACACTATAAAAATGTATAATAATCGATAAATCGAAATAAAATTAAAAACACACTCAGCTTTGTTGGTGCCACGCCCACTAGCAGCAATCGCAAGCGCGCCTTTAGCAATCCCCAAATTGCCTCCGTTTCCGTTTCCGCCTCATCGATGCCGCTGCCATCGATGCCATCGCATCTCTATTACTTCGATAAATCGCGTTCGGGTCGCAGTTCGTTTTGTGTGAATGAATCGCTGTGGCCCAACAACACAACAAACAGTGATGGCAATTTGTTTGCCACAACTTTAACCAACGAGGAGGATCCCGAGGAGGCAATCGATCAATTTTCACCAACACTGTACAATCGTTTATCGGGCCAGGCGATAAGTCGGGCAATTCCCATACCCAATAGCAGCAGCAGTGCCGATAACAGTCCGCAGCATCATCATTATTATCATCATTTACATCATCATCATCACCATCAGCAGCAGCAGCAGCAACAGTTGCAACAACAGCAGCAACAACAACAGCAGCAACGTTCTCTCAGCACAGGTTCAGCTGCACCTGCAGTCGCAGCCGCTGCCGCTGCCTCTGCCGCCGTTGGTTACATGGCTTTCAGCGCAAGTCCAACGGGATTTATTCACGCCTATTCACCGTTCTATGGCAGCTCACCGGATACTCTATGTTCCCCAAATTCGTTTAGCTATGATCCGGAATTTGGACCGGGCATACATCGATTGCAGGTGCCAAACAACAGCAGCAGCAGCTACAACAACAACTGTAACAACAACAACCAGAGACGCATCTTAAAATCGCCGCTGGATTGTGCCACAATTATGGCCGTCAACAGGTCGGTGTTGTGGGTTTATTGTTGCGCTGTTTTCTTCTTTTACTTCTTGTTCACGTTTCCATATTTATCGAACACTCGCTCAGTCTCTCTCTCTGTGTTGTTACTAAAAAAAAAAAAAAGAATAAACAAAGTCACTTGTTGCACGCATTTTTGACTATACACAATTTAAAACGTTTCTTAAATTCAATATAATCAAATAACGACATTTTCATATATAATAGAATCATATTACGGCGTTTTTTATATGTATATAATATATTAAATTATATATGCATATGTACATATGTGCACATACAATTTCATAAAAATGTAAATACATTTTTAAAAAATTCGGCATGTTTGTTTTCATCTCATTTGTTCGACATGTGACTTTTATGTATGTGGCATGAAATTTGATCAATGATTTCATCTTCTTCTGTTCATTTTAAAATGTCAATGTTTACAGTTTGAAATAAGAACAAAAAAACGTTCTAAAATTCAAGTTTAATTTACTTGATTTTAGCATGTATTTTTGAAGTATGTATTCAAAATATTACTGTTGAATCAACACAACATGCGGATAAAATGGAAACTTAATTTCACTGAACAAATTTGTGAGGATGTAAAAGACAGTTCCAAACATTCAGTCTGTGAGGCTGGTTAAGATATCTTTAGAAAGAGAAAAGTTTTTCATACTAAGCGATTACCTTATCTTTGACCCCGATTTAGACACACTTACAGGTCGAATTTTGCTAATTGCCGCCTTATTGCACCATGAAATTATTTCATCTATGTTGTGTGAAAATTTCAGCTTTCTAGGTTCTCAGTCAGTCAGGACAAAAAGGTTTATATATTTTAATTTACTCAAAACAAAATATGAGATGCATAGTTAGTGAAAAATAGATATAATATTAAATAGATATAAATATCGTTAGATTTTTATTTTATAAAAATATGTCTCTCCTGACATTAAACCTTTTTAAAATTGAACTTACGCTTGCCAACGTTGCGTAAACTCGCCAACTTTGAAATGCACTCATCTTGTGCAACGTTTTTGCAATTTTGCTTTGGCAATAGATTTGAGACTGAGAAAATTGCTGTCTTACGCTGTCATCGCGTTGAGAACTACAAATTTCCGGTCTTAGGCGTAACTGATGATGCCACATTCGTCATGTGATTCATGTGTGCGAATCCTTCGAAAGCGAAACGCAATTTATTTGCACGAAAGCCAAAAGGAAGCCCTTTTTGCGTTTCTTTAATTATAAAAAAAAACGAAGGGAAAAAGAAGAGTAAGAAGAGGAAACAGAAATAGTTTCTCCTTGGGGAATTGCCCCGAAACTATTCAATCAGTATTTACGCATTTAAACTCGCGTCATGTTCATGCAAAAAAAAAAAGAAGATAACTTAGGATCTGCGGTTTTTGGCTTAATGTCTGTCTTCAACCCACGGTCTGAGTGTGTGTGTGTGTGTGTGTGTGTGTGTGTATCTGTGTGTGTTTCTCTTGGCCTGCTGAGTGTCCAAATGATGTCATCTCCAACTTGGGATTTTATTGTAATGCTTCTCCAGATATTCTTTGAGTTTCCTGTTTTTATGCCCTCACAAAGGGTATTGCAATTTTGAAACAGAATATGCATCGCTTCTTGTCATTCTCACAAAATATATATATTCGCAATCTGAATGAAATGAATTGTATAGAATTACTCTAACAAATAGCTGTCATAAATTTTAGCGATAGAAAAATTAAGCTTTAGTAGACTACTAAATTTAAACCAAACTCTCAATTTGTTTATTTAGTATTCATTACTTCATTCTGACAACATTTGATCAAAGTAGAATAAGTGCCATAATAATTTAATTTAATTTTTGTATGAACATATTTTTATTTTTCAGCATAAAGATAAAAAATTCTTCAAGATATTTTAAATAAAAAGTAATTTTCTGTTGGGTTCAAGTTAATTTGTTTTTTTAATTCTACAAAAGTATTTAATCATTTTTCAGGTTAAAGATAAACAATTTTTAAAGATATTTTAGATAAGTTAAAATAAAAAGTAAACTAGGTTCAAGCTAATTTTTTTTTTATTCAACAAGAGTGTTAAATCAGAGTAATATTTAATTTTTGTATTCATTTCTTTTAATTTTTAAAGGTAAAGATAAAATCTTTATAAATAAATTTAAATACAAAGTAAATTAGGTTCAAGCTAATTTTTTTTTTTAAGTTCTACAAGAGCATTAAATCTTTGACGTGTCAAAAATAAATTTATTTCATTTCATTTCTTTTTTTTTTATTGTTTAATTGAGTCCTTGTGAATGAAGTCGTTGATGATGATTCGTAATAAAAAAGCAATTTCATATATGAACTGCGTCGCAGTTTTGCCCTGGACAAAATGACGCAATAGTGAAGCCAATGTCTATGTGGAAAAGCGGAAATGTGTCCCACAGGCATAATAGGAAGCCCCACAAAGGGGATTTAGAACTTTCCCAAAAAAAAACAGGGACAAACAACACAACTTCGCGTGTTGCCTGATACAACACCACAAAATGACACAGCTCCACATTCCTCCCATTCTCTCCCTTCCATCTCTTCTCTACTCTTCTAATTTTTATTGGCAATTTAGGTTTCGGTTGGTCTATTTTGATGGGGGGTCTTGGGGGCGTTTTCTTTTTGGAATTTGGAATGCGCAACAAATTAAAAATTAAGTCGCAATTGCAAAGCGACGAGGCATTTTAATGTGCTTAATGCTGTGGAAAAGTGGAAAATTGAAATGGAGAACTGAGAAATAAATTGTAAGGGAATAGAGACAATTGTTTGTTAAAAGTTCAATTTAATATAAAAGTAATTTTTAGTGAAACTTTAGCAATTTAAAGTCAATAATATATAATAAATTATATTAATTAATATATAATATAGTCCCTGTCATATTTATAAAATCACCTTATAAATTGCAATAAATCGAAAACTACTGTCTGCAGCGGAATACAATGTATAGAGAAAATGAAGAGGAAGAAGAAACGAAAAGAATGAATGTACAGTTAGTTCACAACAATCTAACGGTACTTAACAAAGAGCACCTTATTAAACTCTTAGTTTTGCATTTTTATAAATTCACAATTTCACAAAAAATATTTTGATGCAGAAAAATTCTTGGAACAATTCTAAGAGTAACTGCAAAAGAAAATTTTCAAAAATATTTTTGCTAGTATTTTTAATAATTTTTTGAAAAATGCAAAAAAGGCACTTTTTGCATGAAAATGAAGAAATAACCCACTTTTCATGCAAAAAGTGCCTTTTTTGCAGTTTTCAAAAAATTATTAAAAATACTAGCAAAAATATTTTTGAAAATTTTCTTTTGCAGTTACTCTTAGAATTGTTCCAAGAATTTTTTTGCATGTTCCAAGAATTTTTTTGCATCAAAATATTTTTTGTTAAATTGTGAATTTATAAATATACAAAACTAAGAGTTTAATAAGGTGCTCTTTGTTAAGTACCGTTAGATTGTTGTGAACTAACTGTACATTCATTCTTTTCGTTTCTTCTTCCTCTTCATTTTCTCTATACATTGTATTCCGCTGCAGACAGTAGTTTTCGATTTATTGCAATTTATAAGGTGATTTTATAAATATGACAGGGACTTTATAATACAATACTTTATATTCTAAACCATTTTCTTTACTATTTTTCACAAGTTCTTAACTTGTTGTTCTTTAGACTTCATTTTTTTTTAAAATTACTTTCTGTCTTAAAATAAATGAAAAATCGCTAAAAACTCAGATTTATCTGTTATAATATATATTAAAATATGTATTCCTTGTACAATTCTTAAAGTAAAGTCAAAATATATATAAAGCTCTTTAATCGCCTTAACTTATCGCGGCAACTGCTAAAACCAAAAAAAAAAAAAAGAAAAAAATCCAAAATTCACTTGAAAACTGCAGTAAATTGTGCTCGGAATATATCTGCATAAATATAAGAAGCCCTGGCGATAAGTTAGCAATAAAAAAAACTCACTCAATGCAATCGCCAGTCAAGTTCAAGGTTAAAAAACCCCAAATTGCATTTTTGAAAAAAGAGCAAAGAGAAGAAAAAGAATGATTTTTTTTTTGTGTTTTAATTATGCAGCTCAACGAATTCTGCTCGACTCAGAAACTTGTATAGCAAGTTATTGGACAGAGTAAAGGGGCAAAGTGGGGTTAAAGAGGGGTTAAAGAGAGGGGGTTAATCGCAGCACACACACATAATGCTTGTTTCGTTTCATTTCATTTGCTGCCTTTTGAAGACGTTCCCCAAAAGAAAAAAAAACCATAAATAAATATAAGTGAGCTGCGATTCATTGTCGACATTTGGCGTTGGCTGCTTTCGATGATGTCAGCCTTTATTTTTGGCCAAAGCGCACAACAAACACACACACACACACACAAAAACTCGACAAAAAAGCCGTAAGCCTTAAAAAACATGCCAAAAATAATATTCAATGAGAGCGCGCAACCAAAAAAAAGCAGCCACAAAAACACAGAGTGTATAAATCTCAAGTATAACAAACAACAATTACAAGAGTCTTCCTCGAGACATGTTACTTTTTGACCAGCTTTTGAAACCCATCCATAACTCTGCCCATGGGTTTTGAACTTGTTTGGCGTTCGCCTCGTAAAGTTCTTGCCAAAAAAACGCAAGAAGAAACCCCAAAGACAGACAAAAAAGCAAAGCTAACCGATTTTAACTGTAGCATGTCGAAGCACAAATTACCCTAAAGCGTGCTTTTAACACATTTCTCATGTACATGTCAAGATTAACATGCACTTGTAGTCTATTTTCATGTTATTTGTTAAATATTCGCTGAAATGGAATGTTTAAAAGTTAAAGTTAAGTTTAGAATCATGGTAAATGTGAAATTTTGCCACTTGGCTGTAAAAAAAAGTGGCAACACCTGATCTTTCTTCTTAGAATATCAAAAGGGGTAAAAGGTAGAGCTTTCACTCTCTCATGAGCGCTCTCAAGCTCTTAACCTGCTTTTATTTGTATATGAGCAGTAGAAAAGCTTTTCATGAGCTTTCGCTCTCTTGACTTAACTGTCTTGAGAGAGTAATTAATTGCTCAGTTTCTTATTGATTTATCATTCGCAAACGTTTCAGCAGAAGCTTACTTGTGTATGACCATGAAATAAGCTTTTAATGAGCTTTCGCTCTCTGCTCTTTACTCTCGAGAGAGTAATTGATTGCCCAGTTTCTTATTGTTTTATCATTCGCAAACGTTTCAGCATAAGCTTACTATTATATGTGTATGACCTACAGAAAAACTTTTCATGAGCTTACGCTCTCTTGACTGAACTCTCTCGAGAGAGTAATTAATTGCTCAGTTTCTTATTGTTTCATCATTCGCAAACGTTTCAGCATAATGACCATGAAATAAGCTTTTAATGAGCTGTCGCTCTCTTCTCTTTACTCTCGAGAGAGTAATTAATTGCTCAGTTTCTTATTGTTTTATCATTCGGAAACGTTACAGCATAAGCTTACTATTATATGTGTATGACCTACAGAAAAACTTTTCATGAGCTTACGCTCTCTTGACTGAACTCTCTCGAGAGAGTAATTAATTGCTCAGTTTCTTATTGTTTCATCATTCGCAAACGTTTCAGCATAAGCTTACTATTATATGTGTATGACCTACAGAAAAACTTTTCATGAGCTTACGCTCTCTTGACTGAACTCTCTCGAGAGAGTAATTAATTGCTCAGTTTCTTATTGTTTCATCATTCGCAAACGTTTCAGCATAATGACCATGAAATAAGCTTTTAATGAGCTTTCGCTCTCTTCTCTTTACTCTCGAGAGAGTAATTAATTGCTCAGTTTCCTTTTGTTTCATCATTCGCAAACGTTTCAGCATAAGCTTACTAACCTTACTAATAATATTTTTTAACACAAAACAACGAACTGCGAAACTAATTGTTAAACAAAATAATAAACACTTTGTGTTGAGCCTGCACTGTGATAAATGCCCATATTCATATAGATCGTCATGGTAATTACAGCAAGCAGTGTAACAAAGGCTTTAAGCCCAAAGCAAGGGTACAAATAAAGCTAAAAAAGAAAACACAAAAAATTTGTTTACCTTGGCCACGCAATTTATCTGCGTCTGAGTCTGCGGTCTTCGACTGAGACTTGAGTCTGAATCTCTTGGGTTTCTTTTGGGTCTCTGCATTCGCTTACTTATTATCTTGAGTTTATTTTTGGCATGCTGAGAGCAGCTTTCCATTGTTTACCCGACTCTTATAGGCCGGCAAAAACAACTTGAAGAATTTGCTACACTTTTTTTGTCTTCATATTTGTTTAGGTTTTTTTTTTTTTTTTTGGGCTCTCTTTGAATGTTTTTTTTCGGTTATTTTACGCGACGCCCACTTAAGCTGTACCAATTTTTTGTTTGTGGTTGTCGCAGCTGTTCTTTTTGGGTCTAGTCATTATTCTCGAGAGTCGTGACAAATAATTGTCTATCGATAATTCACATCATTCTAGCATTTATTTTATGTTCTCATGGAGCACGTAATAAGATAGACAAATTTGTAATGTGTGTTGGATTTGTTTGACTTTTAAGAGATTTGTAGTCTGCACATCATTTGTATTTATTTAAAAAAAATGTGTAACATATTATTTGTGTATATTATAATATTTCTATATTTGTTTCTTATCAATATATATTTTTATCTCATTGCAGGTATGTACAATTTTTTAAATGGGGGCTCGACAAATATGAGACTTGTGTCTGGTGAGTTTATAGATATTTTATACTAATTTGGGCATTAGGAGTTGATTAAAAATTAAAGCTAGAAATTTTAAATTTTCCGAAATGCAAATAAAAAATCAACTTTTAAAATTAATCGGAAAGATTTTCAAGCTCATTGAAATTTTAGAAAATTAAACAACTTTTAGGACAAAATATAATTTAAGTAAATGTAAAATCAGCTATTAATTAAGCAACATCTTTAAAAGCAATTGCCTTAAAAGTTTTAATATAATTTGTCTAACAAAAAATTAAATAAAAATTAAAACTGACCAGACATAGAAATTGCAAAACATTTGGAAGCAGCTTTGTCATTGGCCATTTACAAATGTCAAAGATTTGCCAAATGAAGTGTGACTTTTGAGTTTGTGATTTGATTTTCTCGCATAAGGCCAAAAACTGTATTATAATCATTTGGACATCAATCAAAGTCGAAACGTTGAGATTTCACAAAACTTATGACGCAGCTGAATGCGAGCTTGTAAATCAAGTTTTATATACTTAAAAAAAAATATATTTGTGGAAAGAGTATAATTAAGAGTTGACTATAATTATAATAATGCTGAATAGCTGCAGGAAATACAAATACACCCACTAATTGAAAAAATGCCAGACAGTTCATGAACTATAATAATGATGTTAGGTTAAGGAAGTTGGCAAGGGAAAGAAAGCAAGTGAGAGAGCTAACTGTCATTCAAATAAATCGATGTGATTAGCATTAGCATTAGACAATAACCTACGACAAAGTAGACAAAAGTCGCCTATGGAAAGACCAGCAAAACAATAGAAAAAATAAAAATAAATAGCTGACAATAACAATAACAAAACGACAACAACAACGTCAACTGCGACGCCACAATGTCTGGAACGTTCAGCGTTCACGTTCGGGGAATTGTTAATTTCCACACCAGATACACGGTTACAGATACAAATACAACTACACACCAGCTATAGATACTTTTTGCATTTGCAATGCGCCGCAAATTACATTTAAATGGCTGCCAATAAGTGAGGCAGCTCTCTGGGTGAACAATTGGCCCAAAAGGGGCGGCAATTGCAGGAATGGGTATCTCTTTTCCCTAACTAACTGCACGTGTGTTTAATTTTTTGATTTACTGTGAAATAGTTTTATTGCATTTCACACAGTGAGTGCAGGTCCAAAAGTGCTTAAAAAAGGTTTTTTATTGCTAGAGAATTTATATTAAAGCTTGCTTTCTTGAGAGTGC